>JARSSU010021355.1:0-69790 GCA_029619165.1 Eurosta solidaginis
ATAAAGACCATTTTGCATTATTGAATATTGGAGTTATTTTATTCAACAGTTTAGCGATACGAACGTTAGCAGGAGGTTGGAATAAGAGGAATTGCAGTAAATTCGTTGAAGTATAAAAGAGCGCAAGCTGAGCAATCATAATCAGTATTGATTCAAGCACGCTATCAGTTGCGAAGTGAAGTTTAATTGCGAAGTACTTTCAAAGTAGTCTAATAAAGACAATTTTTTAATACAGAATATTGGAGTGTTTTATTCAACAATTTAGCGATACGAACGATATCAGAAGTTTGGAAATAAGCAGAATTTCACTAAATTCGTTACAATATGGATATTAATGATTGTTGAGTATGTTGTCGCAATGGACGAGATGGCGAGCAACAAAAGGTCAGCATCGAGTGATCGAGAGACGGAAAAAGTTTATTGTGGTTTGAAAAGCACATTCCACATTCCACTTTTTTATTTACCTTTATATTGGTGTAAAATTATTAATAATGCTGTCGGAATGGACGTAATTTCGAGCATCAACTTTGAAACAGCAATTATGGTTGCACTATGGGAAAGGATACGTTTCTAAGCCGCCCACCATAAATATTCATTTAATTATTCAATGCAATATGTATATTATTTTTAATCAGACAGAAAAAAACTACATTGGCCAAGTGTTCGCCGTCAGAATTAAAAGCTCGTTTTATGGTAATTTTTTGACTCATTTCAGAACTGCGGAAGATAGAACCTGGAATTTGTGGCGCATAAAAAGAAATCTGTTTCGATTAAATCGGATGATATGGCAAGAGTTGAAGTCAGCCGGGATTGTTTCAATCAATAACGACTTTCAACAGGGTGTTTTTTTTTGGCCTAGCCGGTACATTTGGAATATACACATTTGGTCGGGTCGATTTGTATGGACGCAAGTTAACCGATATCGCGCCATCGATTTTTCGATAGGATTTGTGAAAACGTTGGCGTCAACAGTTTTTTGGAAAAAAAAATATTTTTTGGGTTTTGGAGAGTGTTTTGTCGAAAAATTTACCCTTTCGCTATTTTTTTTTGCAGGCTCGAAAATTATTTTTTTTTGGGTTTGCGTAGTGGAACTTTTTTTTTCTGTTGTGACATGACATAATCCCAAGTGTCTTGGGCCTAAGTGCAGTGACATAGTCTCAAGTTTTTACTTGGGATTATGTCCTTGCAGTGGTGGTGACATGACAAGTAAAAGAGACATGTACCCAAATATTTTTGTGAGTCTAAAACTTGAGTAAAATTTGTTCAATGTTTCTTTTATTTCGTTATATAATGCAGTATTTTAAATGAAAAATTTGACAAATGTATATATAAATATCTCCGAATTCAGGTATTTTTAATGAATTCATTAAAATCAAAAAACAAAAAATAAACCATAAATATTTTCAAATATATAAAGGGCTTTTTGTATTTAAAATTTGTTATATAAAAATATTTTTTTTTATTAACTAGTAAAAATACAAAAGCGCACGAATTCTTTTTTACAAAATTTTCAAGCAACAATTATCAACCGTTTATATTTGTTTATTTTAAACCAAGGCGAATCCATACCAGGTGGTGGCAAAGCGAATTCAACCAGTTCGTCGTGCCGAAAATGTCAAGTCAAAAGAAAATTTTCTTTGATTTCGATTAACTGACATATTGTAGTACAAGGCGTTGTATAGAAAATAATCAAGAAGAGCAATCAGCTGTTGGGATAACACCTGGTACTGAATTCGCCTTGCTTTTAAACAAGCTCAGTCGAAGAAACCACGCATAATTTGCTCCATTTTCTAATAAATAGTACAAACTATAAAATCATAGGCCCGTAATCATAGTCGCTGACTAAAATACTCTTTAGTTAAAATCTTGCCTAATTAAAAATAGGATTTAAAATTTTTCTGTCATAGATATATTAAACACAGTTTTCAGCTAAAATAAGCATGGACAGGCTATCCGCATGAAAAAAGGTATTGATTGGGGCTATGAAGAAAATTTTTAGAAATTTTAAAAGTTCACCCTGTTCCTTACAAAATGATAATTTTTTACTTGACAAAAACTCTTACAATACCACAAAAATTCCGGTGGCGGATAATTATCACTCAATTCTTTTTAAAAGTTATTAGCAAACGTTTTGTAAAAATTCGCTGTTTTTTATCAGCCGTCAATTTAAAATCGAGTGCACAATCTTTTAATTGAACATGAAATTTACTTAATTTCGTTCTTAAAAATTATTTAAATCTCGCAACATAAACGAATAGGTAGTTAAAGCGGATTTGGGCTCCTTAAAGCAAAGGAAGCAACACGACGATTCATTCATACACTCGTATTCATGTTGAATAGTTTATATAGTTTGTAAGAATGTTGTTAAGAAAAATTGTTTGCATTAAGACAGATGTGACGGCCAAAATGATGTAGACCTTAAATGGTAAGTGGCCCTAACCGTTAAAGCCGTTTAATTTAATAGACCCGAAACCGAATAGGGATATATCTAACCTCGATACTAATAAGTATGCAGGACATTCAATGATAATCAAATTAAATCAAATTTAGGTTTGTCTTCGCAAAGTCAGCATAAATAAAGGAAGTTTAGTATAGTTTTCCATAGGAAAGAAGTGACATAGACCTGCAAAGTGTAAGTCCCTTTTACATTAGAAAATCATTGAGCTCAAGTAGATCATGACATAGACTAAGAGATGATAAAGGGGGGAAGTAGTTCAGCAGCGCCCGTACCAAGCAGTTCTTAAAATTTTTGTTGCTTATTCTTGTTGTATTCCGTGTTTTATTTCATGCTTTATTTTAAGAGGAATTGGCAAATGTAAAGGGGAATAGAAGACATAAAAGGAAATGCCAGCAGAGTTGAATTCAAGAATTCTGCAATGTAATTTAATAATTAGAAGTTGTTCTTTTATTAATAGATACTCACAAAAAACCGAATAAATACCCTCAAACGGCTGCAAAACTGGTGAAAACTTTATCAGCGCAAAACGTCTTTTTAGTTAATTCTTTTCTGTGTACAACAATATCACCAAAATTACATCAACCACATGATAGTCTTGAACTTTTTTCTTTGCAAAAATATGTTGACAGAGTAAAAGTATTACTTTGCCGCCTTCGGATTATTGCTTCCGAAATTAAAACGCGTCATTTGACACCTCTCCGAAATTTTTTGACATGTATTAAAAATCGACGCCTGTGCTAAATAATTCCTTCCATTGAATATTTATTTCTAAATTTATTGCCAAAATCAGTATAGGATACTACTTTTTCCTCAAAAGATACTAAAATATCAAAACGCACAAATATCTTTCAAGGCGGAATAGTCTTAATTAAAGATTACGCATATGTGGAGCCAAGGAACCATCGCACATTTTAAGATTGTGTAATTTTCGTCACAAACATATTAATACGCATTCTAGGTATAATAAATTAGCTCCTGACGTATATTTGCTTGTCGGGGAAGCCTTTTTCACTTCCATTTAAGTTCATCGCGTTTAAATAGCAAATTGTTTAATTTCTCGCAACTTTTGACAGCAGACCACCAACTTAAAACCTCATGTCATTTTAAATTTAAAATAATTTTTTAGAGAT
This sequence comes from Eurosta solidaginis, assembly GCA_029619165.1. NCBI lineage: Eukaryota > Metazoa > Arthropoda > Insecta > Diptera > Tephritidae > Eurosta > Eurosta solidaginis. The sequence continues at coordinate 3,589 of JARSSU010021355.1, forward strand.
AAAATATTGTTTAAGTGAACTATAACAGACTCCATGTTTAAACCAATAAAACTCTATTTTATTTCGACTATGATTATGGGCCATAATTTTTCACCAAAAATATGAGGCATTCGGCTAGAAAAGCCTTTTTTTAGACTCAAGAGTGACAATATCATTAAGATGCCCAATATAGTACAGTTTTTGGTAGAGTTCTGCATAACAAAGCCCAACAGAGCAAATAGCATTAAATAAATATTTTGTTTTGCTATCGCTTCACTAGATCGGAGATTTTATTCTTCTATTATCTCAGCTCTAAAACACGACATAACTCATAGAAATGCGTAATAAATGATATCACTTTTTATACTCAGTTGAGCAGAGCTCACAGAGTATATTAACTTTGATTGGATAACGGTTGGTTGTACAGGTATAAAGGAATCGAGATAGATATAGACTTCCATATATCAAAATCATCAGCATCGAAAAAAAATTTGATTGAGCCATGTCCGTCCGTGCGTCCGTCCGTCCGTCCGTTAACACGAAAACTTGAGTAAATTTTGAGGTATCTTGATGAAATTTGGTATGTAGGTTCCTGAGCACTCGTCTCAGATCGCTATTTAAAATGAATAATATCGGACTATAACCACGCCCACTTTTTCGATATCGAAAATTTCTAAAAACCGAAAAAGTGCGATAATTCATTACCAAAGACGGATAAAGCGATGGAACTTGGTAGGTGAGTTGAACTTATGACGCAGAATAGAAAATCAGTAAAATTTTGGACAATGGGCGTGGCACCGCCCACTTTTAAAAGAAGGTAATTTAAAAGTTTTGCAAGCTGTAATTTGGCAGTCGTTGAAGATATCATTATGAAATTTGACAGGAACGTAACTCCTATTACTATATGTATGCTTAATAAAAATTATCAAAATCAGAGAACGACCACGCCCACTTTTAAAAAATAAAATTTTTTAAACTCAAATTTTAACAAAAAATTTAATATCTTTACAGTATATAAGTAAATTATGTCAACATTCAACTCCAGTAATGATATGGTGCAACAAAATGCAAAAATAAAAGAAAATTTCAAAATGGGCGTGGCTCCGCCCTTTTTCATTTAATTTGTTTAGGATACTTTTAATGCCATAAGTCGAACAAAAATTTACCAATCCTTTTGAAATTGGTAGGGGCTTAGTTTCTGGGACGATAACTTATTCCTGTGAAAAAGGGCGAAATCGGTTGAAGCCACGCCCAGTTTTTATACACAGTCGACCGTCTGATCCTTCCGCTCGGCCGTTAACACGATAACTTGAGCAAAAATCGATATATCTTTACTAAACTCAGTTCACGTACTTATCTGAACTCACTTTGTATTGGTGTAAAAAATGGTCGAAATCCGACTATGACCACGCCAAAAATGCCATAATTCTATACCAAATACGAAAAAAAGGATGAAACATGGTATTTGGATTGGTTTATTGACGCAAAGTATAACTTTAGAAAAAAAACTTTGTAAAATGGGTGTGACACCTACCATATTAAGTAGAATGAAATGAAAAAGTTCTGCAGGGCGAAATAAAAAACCCTTGAAATCTTGGCAGGAATACTGTTCGTGGTATTATATATATAAATAAATTAGCGGTATCCAACAGATCCACATTTTGGTCAATATATGGAAAACGCCTTCACATATACAACTACCACACCTCCCTTTTAAAAGCCTTATTAATACCTTTAATTTGATACCCATATCAAAGAGGATAAATATAATAAGAGACACCAGTCTGCTACGAGTGGCGAGTAACTCGCTGGAAATTAAAAAAATGTATGCCTAATGTTTTCCATGAGGGACATTTTTAATTGTCTCGCATTCTCCATGCCGTATAGACACCTTATGCAATGTGATGTTTGGAAAGAGCATTAATAATTAATTAAATACAGTCGGAAAAATAAACACAAATATCCCACGAAAAGGTATAAAGGCCATTTATGCATATCTCGCCAAAAAAAATTCTGCGATTACCCTAACGAATAACATTACGCAAAGTAACGAGTGACGTTCTTATTATATTTATCCTCCTTGCCCATATCGTACAAACACATTCTAGAGTCATCCCTGGTCCACCTTTATGGCGATATATCGAAAAGGCGTCCCCTATAGAACTAAGCCCCACGCCCTTTTAAAATACTCATTAACACCTTTCATTTCATACCCATATCGTACAAACATATTCTAGAGTCACCCCTGGTCCACCTGTATGGCGATATCTCGAAAAGGCGACCACCTATAGAACTAAGGCCCACTCCCTTTTAAAAATACTCATTAACACCTTTCATTTGATACCCCTATCGTACAAACAAAGTCTAGAGTCACCCCTGGTCCACCTTTATGGCGATATCTCGAAAAGGCGACCACCTATACAACTACCACACTCCCTTTTAAAACCCTCATTAATACCTTTAATTTGATACCATATCGTACAAACACATTATAGATTCACCCATGGTCCACCTTTATGGCGATATCTCGAAAAGGCGTCCACCTATAGAACTAAATCCCACTCCCTTTTAAAAATTACTCATTAACACCTTTCATTTGATACCCATATCGTACAAACAAGTCTAGAGTCACCCCTTGACCACCTTTATGGCGATATGTCGAAAAGGTGACCACCTATACAACTACCACCACTCCCTTTAAAACCCTCAATAATACCTTTAATTTGATACCATATCGTACAAACACATTCTAGAGTCATCTCTGGTCCACCTTTATGGCGATATCTCGAAACTGCGTCCACCTATGGAACTAAGGATCACCCCTTTTAAAATACTCATTAACACCTTTAATTTGATACCCATATCGTACAAACAAAGTCTAGAGTCACCCCTGGTCGACCCTTTATGGCGATATCACGAAAAGGCGTCCACCTATAGAACTAAGGCCCACTCCCTTTTAAAATGCTCATTAACCCCTTTCATTTGATACCCATATAGTACAAACAAATTCTAGAGTCATCTCTGGTCCACCTTTAGGCGATATCTCGAAAACTGCGTCCACTATGGAACTAAGGACTCACCCTTTTAAATACTCATTAACACCTTTCATTTGATACCCATATCGTACAAACAAATTCTAGAGTCCCCCCTGGTACACCTTTATGCCGAATCTCGAAAAGGCTACCACCTATACAACTACCACCACTCCTTTTAAAACCCTCATTAATACCTTTAATTTGATACCCATACTGTACAAACGCATTCTAGAGTCACCCCTGGTCCACCTTTATGGCGATATCTCGAAAAGGCGTCCACCTATAGAACATAAGCCCCTCGCCCTCTCTTAAAAAACTCATTAACACCATTCGTTTGATACCCATATTGTACAACGCATTCTAGAGTTACCCTCGGTCCTTTTCCTAATGGTTATTTTCCCTTATGTTGTCACCATAGCTCTCAACTGAGTATGTAACTGTTCGGTTTACACCCGAACTTAGCCTTCCTTACTTGTTATTCTACCGCTATGCTCTAAGCTCACTTCCTGTTCAGAGCCGGAGCAGTAGCAGAGCATGTTTTATACGAAGCACTGTCCTGAACGAAGTAACCTTCATAGTTGAAGTGTATTAATTCTGAAGATTATATCTATACCTGTCACTGTACTTCGGCTGTCAGTTCGAAAACGCCCTATTACAGAGCTTATTTGAAGAAACCCTCATCACAAAACTCTTCAAAAACGCCCTTTTACAGAACTCGGTGGAAGAACGCCTTATCTAAAGTTTTATTCGTATGTTGTGATAGGGCAATTTTGAACATACATCCGAGATAGGGCAATTTTCAGAAGTTTGCGGAAATACGATGTTTTTGTTTCGGCAGTCGATATACATATGGGTTATTCCACATAGATCGGAAAATTAACGCTAAACCGATTTTTTTGCCATAACAACAAGGAAAAATGTTACCACGTAAAAGTAAAACTTTTTCAGTATTCGAAAATATTTCATATTTACCTCTCATATCGTTATTTCAAGGACTGCTTAATATTTATTTTCCCCAAAAAATTAAAGTAGTTAGCGAACATCCCTCGTAATCATACATTAACTTTTTACACGAATTCTTTGTATGTATGTAATATAATTTGCTGGAATAAAGGCTCAGATGAGAAAGGTGTATTTTTGATAATTGTTGTATTGTTGTACGCAGTGATTCTTTTAGAAAGTCTGCAAAAGGCGGCTCCAATAAGTTAATGAACTTACTCAAACCAGTTCATGTTTGTATTTTAAAGACCTGTGTTTTACTAAATTCTTTATTAGGTCAAACTGTGTGTTGTTATACTTAGTTGAAAATTGTTTTATTGTTTCTTCTTTTTATTTGGTGCTTTAACTGTTTATATTAAATTTGCCAAACCCAAGTCCTACTATATTATCTGCTGCCAAGTTGAAGTAGATTGAGCCGTCTATGTTCCATGTGTTAACAATCTCGTAGACCCTATACTTTGAATGGTTTACTATTGATGTAAACATAGAGCTCGTAGCTCATCACAAGTCTTCTCGATACAAGCTAGGTACATGAATCTTCGAAAAAAGAAGAGATGTTTGCGATAAGCGAAGTCTGCATCAAACTTTCCTTGTATAACTGCGCGCTCTTCCCCCATTGCACAGTAGCGAGTGAGTATCACGGCTGCCACAAGGCAATGGTCGACATGATCCATTTGGTTCCGTGTTCTTCTATCAGAAGACAGCCAATTAGCTTGGTGTACACTTGTTTCTGTTCAATCCTGTCCCTGCAGACGACCGTATTTCATTCGGATCGAAGTTGATTAATCTCAACCCTTTGGAGGATACTAAATCGTGGAGGCGGAATTTTCGACTGTAGAACCAAAAAACCTTTTCCTGCCCACCCTGACGTTGTAGTCGCCAAACATGATTTCGATGTCTGTTTCTTGTTTTTCATTCAAAGAGTTCTAATAAATACAAATAAATGTCATGTTGAAAACCTTGCCTTGATGCGGTTCGTGAACGATACCACAAAGCCAACTAAATGACTTCTACTTGGGTTTCCCTGCTAATGCCACTGTAGCATTCGTCGTAAGGCTCTATCGTCTTCCTCTCGTCATGTCCACGTTATGCGTGTTGCTTCGCCCCATCCAATAGGTACGGCCACTCACAATTGTCATCAATATCCTCAACGGTAGTCCAAGGAAACTTGCAGCTTCAACATGGGGGACCAGAGTGAGAGGGGTGTTAGAGGCGTTGGTTACACATTGCAATCGAAAAGACGGTAAGTGTCATGTGGGGACACGTTGCAAGCAGGATATACATTATGTATGTCGGCGATGATTCTGTCTGGATAGGTAAGAGTTTAACCTTTTACAATATCCAGATCGAAGTTGAGCTAGAGTGACACGTGTCTCCCCAGGAACATTGCTTTGCTCTTCTTTAAGAACGGAGTAACCTCTGCTCGGACCATTATCTCGTTGCAGCCAAAATACGCACCCGCCTCAGCGCGGCTAAAAGCAAGAAACAAAAACACAAGGAAAGCTAGACGTCGAAAAGCTTCAATCACAACAGACCAGGGATCTCAAATGGATTTTTCATTTTGTACCAAACGAGGAAAAAAATGTACCAAATCATCCAAAAATGTACCAAAAGTCTTCGGATACGAATTTGAAGGTAGTATTAGAGGGAAATATGATTTATGAAGAAATATGTACTTTTCCAGTAAAAATAATAAAAAAAAGTGTATCGAGTGAAGCGTGCCAGTAAGGAACATAAAATTAATATTAAAAAAAAATAACAGCTGCATTCAATGCAAAAACATTTCTGTGGCAATTTACAACCTAATTCGAGTTAGGATAAAAGTGATATTCTGGCTTCATAATAGAAATCCGTTACAGATCTCGCTGTGTACTTACTCATAGCCCTAGCGCCGAATGGCTTCTAAAACATATAAGAGTTACAATGGTGAATTGTGGCTAGCTTTTCAGATAAAGGTCTATGTATCACCATTATCCTAACTCGAATTAGGTTGTTTTTTCAAATTGCCACAGATTTCATAAAAACATTTTAGATACAAAAGATTTAGATTCAGGTATAAAAGTTGACAAATTGTCGCCTACATCTATAATAATAACTCATGTTTCAACCACTACATTAACAGTTCTTCTTCCTTGAGTTCTTTAAATACCTCAGCTGACAAAAAGCTTTTTTTCGTATCTATATTATGAAGTAAACTGTGTTAATTTAAGTCTATTCCTACACTTAGTTTTAATTAAATTTTGTATACAAAATATTCTTTCTACGTTTGTGGATGAATGTGGAATCGACAATATGCCTTATCAAATTCAGATTTCGGAAACAAGTCCATAACTAAAGGCACAATACTATTTGTTTCACCTCTTAAAATACTTTCTGGTGAAAGCTTTGCAGCCCACAGAAAAGCTTTATCATTTAAATTTCTTTAATAAACTACTACAAAATTGTTTAGCACAGCTTTTAAATATGTGTACGTCATCTTTTTCGAAAAGGGTGTTTCATAGAATAATATCCACATTAACACCGCAGTAAACTTCATCTGGCGTTAAGTGATTTTCGTCTGAATCAATATTTAACATCCAAATAGGACTGGAGTCTAAATAAGATTATTTTATAAAATTTTTAATTTGGTGATAAGTAAATGTATGCGAATATCTTCAGACTGCATTTCCATATTAACATTATTTATTTCACTTTTTATCAAAAATTCGAATCGAAACTGCCAAATTTTTTGATGTACATGTATATCAGTCGTTTCATCTATTATTAGAGAGTAATAATTCTTCTGACAAAATGCAATTATGGATTTATAATTTTCTGGCCCTGTTATTTGGGTTATTATTTTCTGTGCTTTAATTCTATTAATGCAAAATTTGTTCACAATTTTAGAATCAGTTATGCTATTTTTCATAAGCATATATAAATGATCCATAATTGCAAATGGCAAATTGTGCTCGGCAACAAAACAACTTAAATATACATATTTTCTTCGAAAAATTTAAAATTTGTTTGTACATTCAGAGCTGCTTTGCAAATGACTTGAAGTGCAGTGGTGTATTTTACAAAAATGTACCAAATATGTCAATGTAGTACCAACGTACTTTCGGGAAGCGAAATGTACCAAAAAAGTACAAATGTACCATGATTATCATCACTGCAACAGACTGCCAATGATTTCGCAACTCGACTCTCACACCTGCTCTCTGAGAGCACAACTCAGCCGGAAGGAATACAGGAGCAGTGGGAGCATATCTCCAAAGCACTTCGTATTGCCGCCGAGGAAGAAATTGGTTACCGGCGGTCACGAAAAAACAATTGGTACGCGTTGTAACCGAAAGAAAAGACGCTGCCTACATGGCTACGTTAAAAGCAAGCGCAACAAGAGGAGTGTGTGAACGCTATCGTGAGTTGAAAAGGGAAGCGAGACGCCTTTTCAGGAAGAAAAAAGCAGAAGCAGAAAGGCGTGAATGCGAGGGGCTTGAGCTGCTAGCCACAAGGAATAACGCCCGAAAATTTTACCAAAAACAGACGGGAGGCTTTAAGACCGGGGCAAACTACTGTAGGAACGAAAACGGCGACCTTGTAACTGATGTCCAGAGAGTACTTAGATTATGGAGGGAACACTTCTCTGCTCTCCTAAATGGAGGCAGCGATTCACCGCGCAGAGATGACGAACCCGATCCCGCAATCGATGATGATGGAATATATGTCCCCCCGCCCGATTATGACGAAGTTAGAATAGCAATAACCAGATTGAAGAACAACAAGGCCATGGGCGCTGATGGATTGCCTGCGGAGCTATTCAAGTACGGCGGCGAGGAGTTGGTAAGGCGCATGCAGCAGCTTCTTCGCAAAATATGGGCGGACGAGTGCATGCCCGACGGTTGGAATCTAACTGTTCTTTGCCCAGTCCACAAGAAGGGGGATACTGCAAAATGCACCAACTATCGTGGAATCAGCCTTCTTAATATCGCATATAAGGTCCTTTGAAGTGTATTGTGCGAAAGATTGAAGCCCACCGTGAACCGACTGATTGGACCCTATCAGTTCGGCTTCAGACCTGGTAAATCTACCATCGACCAGATTTTAACAATGCGCCAAATCTTGGAAAAAAACCCGTGAAAAGAGAATCGACACACATCACCCCTTCGTCGATTTTAAAGCCACCTTCGACAGCACGAAAAGGAGCTGCCTATATGCCGCTATGTCTGAATTTGGTTTCCCCGCAAAACTTATACGGCTGTGCAAAATGACGTTGAGCAACACCCTCAGCTCAGTCAGAATTGGGAAGGACCTCTCCGAGCCGTTCGAAACCAAACGAGGTTTCAGACAGGGTGACCCCCTATCGTGCGATTTCTTTAATTTGATGCTGGAAAAAAGTGTACTAGTTGCAGAACTTAACCGCACTGGAACAATATTCTATAAAAGCGTGCAATTATTGGCATATGCTGATGACATTGATATCGTCGGCCTAAACACCCGCGCTGTTAGTTCTGCTTACTCCAAACTGGAAAAAGAAGCGGTAAAGATGGGTTTGATGGTGAATGAGGACAAAACGAAGTACCTGCTGTCATCGAGCAAAGAGTGAGCGCATACACGCCTTGGCAACCACGCTACTGTTGGCAGCCATAATTTCGAAATAGTAAGACTTCGTTTATTTGGGAACCAGCATCAACACTAGCAACAACATCAGTGAAATCCAGCGAAGAATCAATCTTGCCAATAAATGCTACTTTGGGCTAGGTAGGCAATTGAAAAGTAAAGTCCTCTCTCGGCGACCGAAAATCATACTCTACAAGTCACTTATCATACCCGTCCTGCTATATGGGGCAGAAGCATGGACCATGACAACAGCAGATGAAGCGGCTTTGAGGGTGTTCGAGAGAAAAGTTCTTCGAAGAATTTATGGACCTCTACGCGTTGGCGATGGCGAGTACCGAAGAAGATTTAATGATGAGCTGTACGAGCTATACGCAGACATCCACATGGTGCAGCGAATTAAAACGCAGCGGCTGCGCTGGCTAGGCCATGTTATGCAAAGGAAGGATGATGCTCCGGCCAAGAAAGTGTTTCTATCGGAACCCGCCTATGGAAGCAGAGGTAGAGGGCGGCCCCCACTCCGTTGGAAGGACCAGGTGGAAAACGATTTAAACTCCCTTGGTGTGACCAATAGGCGCCGGTTGGCGGAGCGACTGGCTCGCCTTGTTGGACGGTCATAACCGTTTAGACGGTTAAGCGCCAATTAAGTAAGTAAGAGTAACCTTAAAGCTCGGCGTCCATATCGTGAACGCGTAGAATTCAAGTGGCCTGCCAATTGCAATGATAATGAGGGCCTCTTTATATTTACCCCAAATATTGCCGGCAAGAGATTTGAGGTTTTTTTTTACGGCTCTGGATTTTAAGTAGCATTGCGGATGCATGCTCGGCAAAATGTAGATCCTTTTGGGTGTAAGACAATCGGTACCATTTTGCAGCCGCCGTGGTATGGTGCAAAGCAACATCACAATTTTAGAAACAAGTTTTTTCAATTAGAAGAAAGTTTTTCTAAGCGGGGTCGGCAGTGATTTGGTAAGCGCTCCGAGTGTATTATTGGCATAGAAAGCTTCTCAGTGAAAACTCATCTGCCTTGTAGGTCCCGTGCGGAAAAAATTTAAAAAGAAGCACGGCGCAAATTGGAAGAGAAGCTCGGCCTAAAATCTCTTCCGAGGTTATCGCGCCTTACATTTATTTATTAAAGGACAGTCGGTAGCGTAATACCATCGAGTTAGCGTTATGGTATGGCACCATTAATCGATTACATTGATTTCCATAAGGTAGGTGTGATCAGCTGTTTTATCTGGTTAGGGCTTTATGGTTATAAGTCACCATTAATTCGCCCTTTGGCTATGGTATGGTTATGGCGTTAGCGTTATGGTATGGCACCACTAATCGATTACATTGATTTCCATAAGGTAGGTTCGATCAGCTATTTTATCTGGTTATGGTTTTATGGTTATAAGTCACCATTAATTGGCCGTTTAGGTACCAGCCCGCAAACTCCAGCTTACACGCAGAAAACTCTTATATGTACTTTTACACAGGACTTAGGCGTTTATTCCTTATGACAACGTGATACCAAATTTTTTTAAATGATTTTCTTTGCAGTTAGAGTGGCTTCATCGTTAATACGACAACAATACCATTTTTAGTCTAAACAGACAAATCTGGTCTCCGTCGTCAAGAGTGATTTGTGTTATGATCATATCAAATTCGAAAAAAAAACGGACAAGTTTGAGTAAAAACCGTTATGAATACTGTATACAAATATTTTTCATTTCATTTATTAATTGACAGTATTATCACAATAAGATCTTATATGATCTTTTATAGTGCAACAATGGTTACATATTAATGGGTATAATTTTTAAAACTTAAAACTTAAAAATGTATATATTATTCCATGTACAATTTTCAAAAAACATGTAAGCATGTAAGAATAAAGTAATAACAGTGGTAATATATAAGTTTAACAAGAATTGTGACAAGGACATTTAGCAACAATGATTGACTAGACTATCTGATTGATGAACCAGCACCGCCTAGGGGCTTAAGGAGTCATCTCCGTAAGCATTTTGAGGAAATACGGCACCTGAGAACCCAGCCGTATGAAGTGAAAAACACAAGCAGGTCCTTGGTGAACTCCATAAACAGGCGTCGGACCTTTATGCCGGGAATTGCCCGGTGAATCCAGTACTTAAAGAAAATTAGCCAAAACTCGCGGAAGAGGAACGCATACTCCCCAGGGAAACACGTGTCACTCTTGCTCAACATTGTTCTGGATACTGTAACAGGTTAAACTCTTACCTATCCAGAATCAACCCCGACATACAAAATGTATGCCCCGCTTGCAATGTGTCCCCACATGACACCAACCATCTCTTTAATTGTAATGTGGAACCAACGCCTCTAACACCCCTTTCCTTATGGTCCACCCCTGTTGAAACGGCAAGTTTCCTTCGAATCCCGTTAGAGGATATTGATGACAATTTGTGATCGGTCGCGGCTATTAGGTGGTGCGAGCATTGCTACAACAACAACAACAACAACGACTAGACTATAAGTAGCTAAACTCAGATTCTAATTTGTATATACCTTACCAAAGAAAGAAAATATAACATTCTTAAGGTTGCTTCCACTTAAGCTATTGCGAATAGAGTTGGGGTTAGAGTTCCCGCGGATAGCATTGACAAAGAAAAGTCTTGCAGAGTTTAGATAATTGTAGCTGGGCATGATCAATCAGTTTATGAGAGCAGATCTAGAGAATGTTAGCTTGTTATATAAATAAGTAGGCATTTTATCAGCAATCACACGACACAGAAATATACAGTTTCTTGCCTTAAGATACTCAGATATTTCACAACCCAAGAGACTCGTTCGCCACGCAGATATGTGATCATACTTAGCATACCCGAAGACATACCGCGTGACATGATTAAAGGCGACATCATATGAGTATGCTATTTAGCTGAGCACCACTTTATGAATTTATATGTATGTATATGTATGTACATATATAGCCTTTTTTAAATCTATGAAAACACTTTGCATTAGAACTACACATTTCTTAACTCGTTGCTTCCGGAATTCTTTATCAATTACCAACTTACATAGTTTTTATGATGTTGCGTGGAATGTGCGTTTTTCACTTTCATTTGATGGCTGTTTGACATGCGAAAAAAAAATCAAAAAAATTTTTAGCACCAAAAGTTACAACGAACAAATACGAGTGGGGAGCAAAGGTACTTAAGTTAGGGCAAAACAAACTATCAATATGAAGAATACTGATAGTTACTCAATGTCCACATTGTTGGCCTAACAGTGACATAACCAAAGTAGACGATTTAAAGCATAGAGAGATACAAATGTTGGTCACAAATGGGTAAATAGGTCAGTAGACGAATACGCAAGTATGGTTGTTAAGCAACATACAGACAAGTGTTAGTAAGTTATGTTACTAGGCGTGTCAAGAATATTTATTATTCTTCAAACGAAAGTTTTGTTTAATATATACAAACTATGGATGTTCCTAATTTGAAATTTAGAACTACATACTACGTGGATACGAATGCTAGTCACAAACCTGTACCTTTCCGCAAACTACTGCTTGATGTAGCCCCGCCTCCAAGAGGGATAAGGAAACATATCCGAATGATCCAGATCCAGGAGGCCCTAAGCCCAATCCACACTGAGTTGGTAGATACCTTCGCTGAGTAGCGACGGGCGAACCCCGTTATTAATATATACTATCCAGCCCTTTCAGAAGAAAGTAGACTACCAAGGAAGACGCGAGTCACTCTGGTCAAACTTCGTTCTTTATACTACATAGGCATCCGTATGGTGTTGTTGTTGTGACGACAAACACACTCCCGAAGGTTTTGGGGAGTGCTATCGATGTTGACGGTCCTTTTCCGGATATAGATCCGGTAAAAGGCACCATTAAGGTAAAATGAACCTTCTAGGCCATCATCCCCCAGCCCCTGGCTCCATGAGACATTGGGGTCCACAGAGTTTATTTTTATTAACGGACAGCTTAGTGTTAATCGATCTAAGCTCTGCAGCATTCTTGGTCTTTTTTACTTTCTTAATAGGATCAACTGACGAGATTTTCCATTCTTTAGGTACTATCTCTGACTTCAGATCCACCTATTCAACTGAGTCTTTAATAACTCCTTCTGTGTTATATCGCTAACTAGTTTTATCGATTATAGATATCAAAAAAATCGTTTTAATTTTTCTCCCTCAATAAATCGTAAGTCCGTACAACACCCTTTAACGGTCTCCAATCAGGACATAACTTTATATGGGACTTTTTTGGCCTTAGTATTACCATCTGAAGTGGTGAGACTGGAAAAAATCCTTTATTTGATATATAAGGACCACCCTAATGCAAAATACTACAAAATCATGGCTTATTTGAAGTAATTTTATTAAAGAAGAGATTGACTGCAATATCATTGATACTGATTATTAAGATATACGTTATGATTTTAAAATCTCAAAGTATTTATAAGAATTAAGCTGATCTTAATATATGTATTTGTTCTGTACGTGTGTCTGGGACTGAACTCCTGCTAAACGACTGGCCCGATTTTGATGAAATTTTGTGCGTGTGTTCAAGAGGATATTAGGGTGATTTCGATTTAAAATTTGCTCGTTTTCTTTCTGATCTTTCTCAAAAGGGGACCAGTCGCCGAACGGTTCTAAAAAATAAATAATTTATAGTGCGATTTCCTTGAAACTTTGAACAGCGGTACTTCTTTAACCACCTTATTATTTGAGAAACTTTTATCTCCGGGGTGTGGACAAGGGATCGACCTCTTCTAAAAAATCTAATATTCGCTTGAAATTCGATACAGGGGTACCTCTGCTGCCAAGTTAATATGTGAGACACTTTTCTTTGGGGAAGTGGACCATGACCAACATGTGGACCTGGGTTATCCCAGAATGTGTATTCTTAACATGGATATCAAACAGCATATAGAAGAGAAGATGGTGAAAAATAGAGGGAGGTTGAGTGAGAAGAATTAAGTAGGAGTAGAAGAGAGAAAGGGGGAAGATACGGAGGAGAGACAGTGATCAAACATGGAGAGGAGGAGAAATAGGCAAGAAGTTACAATATGTGCAGAAGCTATAGTATGACAAATTTCTGGGTGTGGAAATGTGACTGCGCTTGAGCGTGGTAATGGGAGGAAAATAAATAGAATAAGGGATGGACAAGAATAAGAAGAAAAATGGAAGATAAAGTAGAAGACAATGGGACAGAAACTGAATAGTGGGAGCAATACACACCAATTTTCGGACAGCAACAGTGTGTATAAACAAAAGGTAAGGAATAAAATATTTAAAGGTTTGGTCAATATTTAGAGATCATTGTAATTTAAAAGGGGCGGGGTGTAATAAAGCCTTTTGAGATAAGGCTTTAAAGCCTGATATCGCAACCAAAGTGAAATAAAGCCTTTATTTTGTCATTTTCAAAAAAAAGGTCTTATTTCACATTTAAAACGCAATTAGATCTTTTTGAAATGTGCAATAACCCCTTTATTTATTTACGCGAGAACCTTAAAGGCCTTATTTCAAAAGGTCTTATTACACCCCGCCTTTAAAAGGTACTTAATCGAGCATATTTAAAGTCAAAACTAACTATTTATGTACTGAAATTATATTTGACTTTTGAAATGATTTCATGAAGAATATCTAATAACAAAGTTGAAACAAGTATAATTTGATTGCACTTTCATATGGATCTACTCCAGGGGAGCACTTCCCTTGATAAAAAAATAAGCTAAGATCCAAATTGATAATAGTAACTGTTAGCAACACAGTTCAGTGTATAGAATGAATAAAGATTTGAATTGAAGCATCTCAATAAATATAAATATTTTAAGTGTCGCATTTTGTAAAAAAAAATTGGTAGATTAGGTGCGATTTTGATAGGAAAAAAGAACCTTAGTGGGAAATCTTCTAAATGTCTAGATTTGAAACATATATGGTAATTTGAAAGTTTTTGTTACTAATACCAGATGTTTGTCTTAGAAAAACTAAAACTAGCTCTTATAGTACTTTGCTGATACTTTTCCATAGTAAACTTGCACCTGTTTTTTCGCCATGCAATTTGATCCAACTGAGATATTCAGGCCAATTCTAAACGAAAATTCCGTGCGAATTTTTTTCCCTTCTCCCATTCCTCGTATTCTAAATAAAAATTGCTTGTGAGTTTTTTCACTTCTCCCTTTCCTCGTATTCTGAACAATGTTCGAAAAAGCGGAAACCGGTTATGGGAGAAAAGTTGGTATTATGAATGTGAGGGAGAGGGAGATTTCTCTGCCATTTCATAGGAGTTTTACCACTAGTTAAATTAAAGGGAATGTATAAAAATAGTTAAAGCAAATTGGTTGTTTTAAGAAAGAATACTTATTTGTACAAATCTGTGCTAAAATATGTATTTACATTCTACCACAATATTCTCCCTGTTAATACAACAACCACAATATTCTTTATTTTAAGTCGAAAAGCATATCCTAAGCAACGAAAGAGCTCTTCGTATATTTGATCCAGCCATCCAGAAACTGCGCAAGGATTTTTAAGAAGGCTTACATAGATTTTGGCGTATGATGAAAGACTAATTCAACTCGACTTGGCCGCCAGAAAATAGTTTTGCTGAATGAAAGCAGACAACTCCGGCGGATTTGTGTTATCCCGCCGTCTTCTTCTTCTTATGCTCCTCTGTTGATGTTGCTGTGGCACCAATTCATTACTCATTTCAGTTAATGCAATACTGTGCATTATTTATATTTTATTTCTTAATTTCGAACGAATTTGCAACAATAATTAAACTTTTAAATTTTTTAAACAAAATAAGAAATGCGCAACGAAATTTCAATTGACAAAACAGCTGACTTCGAAATTCGAAATTCCTATTCCCCAATTATTCTCCCTAGGAGAAAAAAATTGGAGGAACTTTTCCGCGGGAATAAAAAAATCCGCGAGAACAAAATTCCGAGGGAATATTTAGAATTGTGTTGATGGTATCCTTGTTTCAACAGAACGCGGTATATAAAATTTCAGTGCAATCAGACCAATTCTAAATATTCTCGCGGAATTTTGTTCTCGCGGATTTTTTATTCCCGCGGAAAAATTCCTCCAATTCTGTTCTCCTAGGGAGAAGAATAACACTGGTCAACAACATTTTTGTACATGGGTCGTGCGTATATTTTTTTATTGCTTTTGCACCCAGAAATAAGAATATGAACATAAACAAGTTTTTGATTTGGTTTTGTTCGAAAAAAATGAGAAAAACGAAAAACATGAAAATTCATCAAAATTTGACATAGATTTGATTTATTCTAGTATAGTAAAAATCAATTTAAGATTTATTCTTATAAATTTAGTTTTAGAATACAGTTTTAAATGTTTAAAAATGCTTTTTCCTGCCTTTTCGCTGCCATATTCGGTAACATTTTCTCTTATTAACGTCCAAATATAGTCCCCCATCATGCTTTCCGTATACTGGCCTTGGTAGCGTTTCTCAAACTCCATTATATCTTGATGGAATCGCTCCCCGTGTTCTTCTGAATAAGCTCCCATATTATCTTTGAATTTATCCAGATGTGAATGTAACATGTGCATCTTTAGCGACATTCTACATCCGATGGCGGAAAAATTCGTAATCATGCCAGTTATCAGCTCATCATAATTTTCATCCCTATGATTTCCAAGAAAGCCATGAACTACTGCCTTAAAAACTGTTCCACGCTAGTTTCTCCTCATTGCTAAGTAGGTCCGGGAAAATATCGCAGTTCATAATTTTTTTTATTTGAGGGCCAACAAAGACTCCAGCTTTAATTTTCGGCTCTGACAGCTTTGGAAAAAAAGTCTGCAAATATTTGAAAACTTTAGACTCAATATTAAGAGCCTTCACAAATTGTTTAATAAGGCCCAATTTAATATGCGATGGCGGCATCAATATATTTTTAGGATCGACAATTGCTTCATGTTTAATATTAAATCTTCCCACTCCATACACAGTACGTTAAGGCCAATGTTTTTGGCGATAGTGGGCGGCATTATTTTTCTGCTATCCTATAGGCAAAGATAACAGTAGTGTTTGGTATATCCACCTTGCATTCCAGTAAAAAAACAAACCATCTTGAAGTCTCCAATAACTTCCCAATTGTATTGCGTATATTTGATTGCAGTTAATAGCATTTTAATACTGTCATAATTTTCTTTGAGATGTATGGAATGTGCCAGTGGAATAGATGGAAATTTGTTCCCATTGTGTAGAACTGCTTTTAGACTTTTTGTTGAGCTGTCGATAAAGAGGCGCCATTCATTGTATTACAAGGAATACCAATTGCTTCAAATAAACCTTTCACGCATAGCAAAAACAGAGTCCATCTTCCTTACTGTAGAAACAAGAAAATTATTCATGACGCTTTCTTTGCCGAGATATTCGAACATCAGAAGTAAGTAATTTCGTTGTTTAAGCCGCGATGCTAATAACTCTGCTTGTCTTTTGATAGTTTAAGTCTCTTATTAAGTCATTGAGATCTTCAGAGTTGATAAGATGTGGTATTCCTGATTCAAATTGAGGAACAAATTCTGCATGTACGGATACAGGTGAACTCGGTGTTTGAAAGCTGCCTTGAGGGAATAGTTGCTTTTCCAACACAGGTGGATCAGGTACAGGATTTTATTCCGAATGTGGTTTTGAGCGGATGTCGATGGTAGTTCCGGATATATTGTTTTCCTTAAATGTTTCCCTTTCACAAAAATAGCAATCAGTGTCATGATTACTCGGTTCCCCCCAAATCCTCGGCACTGCGAACTTCATGGCTCTTTTTCACCCTGGTACAAAACTATAATAAAAACGTAAAGCATTTCATAACAATTTCAGTTATTATGCAATTATATATATGTAGATATATGTATATATATATGAAACAGTTAGTACAATAAAAAGAGAAAATAAACTTACGCTCCAGAATGCTTCTGCAAGAGTTACATGAAACATGTGGAGCCCATTTTTTGCCCTGGTTTTTAACAGGTAGACCGAAGTAGGCTAGGTAGGTCTCGCAAATCCTTGAGTTTTTAGTTAAATCAAACTTTTTTGTCTTCTTTTAATACATTCGCCACATATATAGCAACCCGAATTAGCCGCTCGTTTACAACTTCTCGAAGACATCATTCCTCTGTGATATGCAAAAACATAGTGTCGCATGCTATTGCTAGGCCTGCCAATCCGTCAGTAAAAGTTTTGATGAGTTTCTTAATATGTACTTAACGAATTGCCAAATCTACCTAAAATCATGTGTATCTGGGACCTTTTATCTCCTTTTTACTGTTTCTCAGCCACATTTTTTTGTTTTTTTTTAAGGTGAGTATGTTGTGCTTTAAGTAGATATTTTTTCGATGCATCGCTGCATCAGGTAGCTTCCCGCCGCCCTCTATCGACCGAAATAGCGCGAAAGGACCTACATTAGCCTGGTGCAAAAATGCAAAATTTTCAAATCGCTATAACTTCTACAAAACTAAATATTTTTGATTCGTAATTGCATTTTTGGGCAAAACCCATGTACAAAAAAATTTTTTTTGTTGACCTGTGTAATTGGGGAATGGGAAATTCGAATTTCCGAAGTCAGTTGTTTTGCCAATTGAAATTTTGTTGCGCATTTCTAATTTTGTTTAACAATTGTTTTTGTTTTTATCGGCCTATTGATAAATGATTCAGGGTTCGTTTCGAGCTCAAGGCCAGAACAATAATTTTTTTCAAATGATAATTATTGTTATTTTTTAGTTTTTCTAAATTTGAAAAATTGTATTTTGTTTTTGGAATAGTAAGTAGACAATTTTTCAGACAACCTGCCATAGCTGCGCAGATAGATCCATTTGGAAGGGTGCTAAGCCTTCATCATTAGTACGCTTTAGGAATGCTGCGCTAACCATTTAGCTATACAGCGGTGGTTTGTTTGACTGGCAAATTTGCTACTTCTATTCCTTTTTACCAACTATATTTATTCAGTGTTGCGCCATCTGGTGCAAATCAGTGATAATGCTGGATTTTTGTTTATTGTTAATTACTTTGTTTGACATTCCCAAGTGCTCATGGTTAATTAACAATTGTTTTTGTTTTTATCGGCCTATTGATAAATGATTCAGGGTTCGATTCGAGCTCAAGGCCAGAACAATAATTTTTTTCAAATGATAATTATTGTTATTTTTAATTTTTCTAAATTTGAAAAATTGTATTTTGTTTTGGAATAGTAAGTAGAAAATTTTTCAGACAACCTGCCATAGCTGAGCAGATAGATCCATTTCGAAGGGTGCTAAGCCTTCATCATCAGTACGCTTTAGGCATGCTGCGCTAACCATTTAGCTATACAGCGGTGGTTTGTTTGACTGGCAAATTTGCTACTTCTATTCCTTTTTACCAACTATATTTATTCAGTGTTGCGCCATCTGGTGCAAATCACTGATAATGCTGGATTTTTGTTTATTGTCAATTACTTTGTTTGACATTTCCAAGTGCTCATGGTTTATTAACAATTGTTTTTGTTTTTATCGGCCTATTGATGAATGATTCAGGCAGGGTTCGATTCGAGCTCAAGGCCAGAACAATAATTTTTTTTAATGATAATTATTTTATTTTTTAATTTTTTAAATTTGAAAAATTGTATTTTGTTTTTGGAATAGTAAGTAGACAATTTTTCAGACAACCTGCCATAGCTGCGCAGATAAATCCATTTCGAAGGGTGCTAAGCCTTCATCATCAGTACGCTTTAGGCATGCTGCGCTAACCATTTAGCTATACAACGATGGTTTGTTTGACTGGCAAATTTGCTACTTCTATTCCTTTTTACCAACTATATTTATTCAGTGTTGCGCCATCTGGTGCAAATCAGTGATAATGCTGGATTTTTGTTTATTGTCAATTACTTTGTTTGACATTCCCAAGTGCTCATGGTTTATTAACAATTGTTTTTGTTTTTATCGGCCTATTGTTAAATGATTCGATTCGAGCTCAAGGCCAGAACAATAATTTTTTTTAAATGATAATTATTGTTAGATCGCGAGACGCGTATCATTATTATTGTTATGATAAATTTTTTCTTAATTGAAAAAATTTTTAAATTAGAATAGAAGAAAGAAAAAATTTTAGACAACTGCCAAAGCTCGTTGTATAGATCCATTTCGGGAACTGCTAAATTCCTTCATCGGCAACGTTTAGGCGCCGCTGCTATAACCATTCAGCCATCACAGCGGTTTTTTGTTTGTCTTCATTAATCCTACTTCTATTCTGGTTCGTGCCAATTGATATTCACAACACTGCGACATCTGTTGCAGAATGGCTGTGAAAATTGGACTTGTTTATTATTAATTATTGTTAGGCCTTGAACCCGCGATCTTAAAATCAGTAGGCCGATATAACAACAAAAATTGTTGATAATTATTGTTATTTTTAAATTTTTCTAAATTTGAAAAATTATATTTTGGTTTTGGAATAGTAAGTAGAAAATTGTTCAGACAACCTACCATAGCTGCGCAGATAGATCCATTTCGAAGGGTGCTAAGCCTTCATCATCAGTACGCTTTAGGCATGCTGCGCTAACCATTTAGCTATGCAGCGGTGGTTTGTTTGACTGGCAAATTGGCTACTTCTATTCCTTTTACCACTGTATTTATTCAGTGTTGCGCCATCTGGTGCAAATCATTGATAATGCTGGATTTTTGTTTATTGTCAATTACTTTGTTTGACATTCCCAAGTGCTCATGGTTTATTAACAATTGTTTTTGTTTTTATCGGCCTATTGATAAATGATTCAGGGTTCGATTCGAGCTCAAGGCCAGAACAATAATTTTTTTCAAATGATAATTATTGTTATTTTTTAATTTTTCTAAATTTGAAAAATTGTGTTTTGTTTTTGGAATAGTAAGTAGAAATTTTTTCAGACAACCTGCCATAGCTGCGCAGATAGATCCATTTCGAAGGGTGCTAAGCCTTCATCATCAGTACGCTTTAGGCATGCTGCGCTAATCATTTAGAAAAATTTAGAAAAATTTAAAAATAACATTAATTATCATTTGAAAAAAATTATTGTTCTGGCCTTGGGCTCGAATCGAACCCTGAATTATTTTGTTTAAGAAATTGAAGTTTAATTATTGCTGCGAGTTTGTTTAAAATTTAGAAATAAATATGAACAATACACAATATTGCATTTCATATGGAATTGACTAAAATAAGTAATGAATTGGTGCCACAGCAACATCGACAAAGGAGCATAAGAAGCAGACGGCGGGATTCAAGGGGTTGTGTAGCGCAATATATAGCTTCTCCAACCCAATTGTCAACCTCACCTTCGAGCGGCGAATCCCGTTTCACTAACAGACGAGGCTCTGGCGACCCCAAGCTCCTCATGGAACTTGGGGGTGGGGAGGGAGGGATGGCCTGAAGGTTTAATGTGGCCATATAAATCGTTCCCGAGATGGTCGGGCCAGCACCTTAATGGTGCTGTGTTACCGGAGCGTATCGGATCTGTATCCGACAAAGGACCATCACATCGATAACACTCCCCAAAGCCTTCGGGGAGTAACCTAATCGCTACAACAACAACACAACAGAAGCAGACGGCGGGATAACACACATCCGTGGAGTTGTCTTCTTCCATTCAGCAAAGCAATTTTCTGGCGGACAAGTCGAGTTGAATTCGTCTTTCGTCATATGCCAAAATCTATTTAAGCCTTCTTAAAAAATCCTTGCACAATTTCTGGATGGCTGCATCAATATACCAAGAGCTCTTCCGTTGCTTATGATATAATTTTCGACTTAAAATGTACATATTTTAGCACAAATTTGTACAAATAAGTTCTCTCTTAAAAGAACCATTTTTCTTTAATTATTTTGATGCATTCCCTTTAATTTAACAAGTGAAAAACTCCTAAGAAATGGCAGAGAAATCTCGCTCTCACTCACATTCATAAAACCTACTTTCTCCCGTAACCGGTTTCCGCTTTTTCGAACATTGTTCAGAATAGGAGGAAAGGGAGAAGTGAAAAAAATCACAATGAATTTTATTTAGAATACCATGAATTGGAGAAGGGAAAAAATTCGCACGGAATTTTTGTTTAGAATTGGGCTGTATATGAAAAAAAAGTTCGTTTCATTAGGTTGGGCCGTTCTATAGTTGAGGGCCGAGCTTTTATTTCTCTTTAAAAAGTAAAAGTCCGGATTTCACTTTAACGTTCGGACTTATCAAATAAAAGTCCGGATTTAATAAAATCTTTCGGACTAAAAAATTTAAGTCCGGAAATAATTTATTCTGACGGACTTTCATTATAAAAGGAATAACAGTCTGGGTCCCTGCTTTTAGCATAAGCTTAATTTTTAAACATGTTTGGTTGTGAATTAGGACTTGTTAGCCAAACTTAAGAATTACTTTAACATGAGATCAGAGACAAACATAAGCCTCTAAGCTAAGACTTGTCCAAAAAAAACGGGCGAAATGTTAAAAGACGCGAAGCACGGTAATTCTATACGAAAGGATAACACTTTTAATACACTACACGTCCAAAAATATCAATAGGGGTATCAGGATCGTGAATCCGGAAATAAAAAAGTTGCGTCTATCACAAGATATTAACAAAAAACTGAAAAATTACCCCGAAGCGCCCTGAAATTGGGGGTGCAATCAATCGTTTTTTTTTACCCATAATACCTTTCTGCATTGGAGGCCTTCGGCCGCGCTAAAAAAGATTATCAAGAGTGGGTATTCAAGGGGTTGTGTAGCGCAATTTATAGCTTCTCCAACCTAATGGTTAACCTCACCTTCGAGCGGAGAATCCCGTTTCACTAACAGACGAGGCTCTGGCGACTCCAAGCTCACATGGAACCTTGGCGTGGGGAGAGAGGGATGGCCTGAAGGTTTAATGTGGCCATATAAATCGTTCCCGAGATGGTCGGGCTAGTACGTTAATGGTGCTGTGTTACTGGAGCGTACCGGATCTGTATCCGGCAAAGCCCCATCACATCGATAACGTTCCCCGGAGACTTCGGGGAGTAACCTTATCGCTACAACAACAAAGAGTGGGTGCCACATCGGTTTGGAGACCATAACCATATCCGCGCAAAACACGTGTTCAAAATTTTTTAGGAGTACAAATATAATACAAGGAGTACAAATATAGTACAAATATAATAAAGGAGTACAAAAATAATAAAAATTACACCAGTTTCGGACTGGCTGTCCTGGGTGCAAAGCTCGCTTTTTGACACGTCTTCCAAAGTTTTTGGATGTGTTTTAACAGTAGTTGGCTAAAGTTAAAAATTACCCAATCTTAGTTTATACTTTTTGAAGCACATTATAAATATGATTCGCATAATAAATTAATAAAGAATGCGACTTACGTTTTAGAGATGGATATGATAATATTTCAATAGTTATATTTGCAAAGCCAAATTAACACTGTTTCAAAATTAAAAATGGAACACTCGTGCAAGAACTTCCTATTTTTTTACTTTTTCATCACAGAAAAAAGTATAGTAAACAATGGAAAAAACCATAATAAAAGTCAATTCGACAAGGTGTTGGTAGAGCTGTTTGATGACATTTCTACATAGGGCTACCATATTGTTAAACTAGTCAGTGGTAAGCTTGAACTGCGAAATTAAGGACATACTTGTGTCCATTGTAAATTTTACCAAGTAGCGCAACTAACAGCTGATCGGTGAAAATTCGCACATTCACACGCACAGTTCTCGACGCAGTTTCAAAACAAAATTTTAGATTATTTAATTCAAATTTTAAAGTGAGATAATCCTAACAAATTTATGTATACAGAATATATATGGCGTTTTTGTTGTTATTAAAACAATAGTTTTATTTATATTAAAGCTTTTATCATTTTTTTTTAACTTTGAAAAATCTCCGAATACCATTCCTTCATTATATGACATTCGACTGCCTAGTCCACTGCCTTCCACTCCATTCGCAACATAACCTCTACTTAAGCTGCCAAACTATATAGTAAACAATGCTTGTGTCTTGCCGCCGACAACAATAATGCGAAGGAAGAAAAGAAAAAATCGTATCTCTGTCCGGAGATATTTGCAGTTGAAGTTGGCAATTTTATGTGGTTGTTGTAATGTTGTTGTGCACTGAAAAAAATGTAGGGTTTGGGAGGGTCCCGGGTCAGTTTTCGATTTTTAGTTAATATTCAACGAGTTAAAATTTTTATTTTCCTTCGGATTATTGTTGTCGAGGTCAATACGCGTCTTTGGACACCTCTCTCGATATTTTTAGACGCGCATTAGCAGTCGACAGTTCTCGTCTATTACCTCAAATAGATTGTACGAAAATTCAGTCAAGCACAATGTGAATTTTATCCCTATATTGCAGGCATGCCCTACCTTGGGTATTTTCTACACCCACCTAGTCAGTAAGCTTCCTCTCTTAGGGGCGAATAATGGTGACTTATAACCATAAAGCCATAACCAGATAAAACAGCTGATCGAACCTACCTTATGGAAATCAATGTAATCGATTAATGGTGCCATACCATAACGCTAACTCGATTACATTGATTTCCATAAGGAGGTTTGATCAGCTGTTTTATCTGGTTATGGCTTTATGGTTATAGCTGGAGACATTGGTGCTTTATCGGCAACCGTATCGGTAACCTTTTAACAGCTGATTCGACCAACCTTATGAGAAACAATGCAATCGATTATTGGTGCCGCTAAGGTCGTAACCGTATCGTAGCCAACCAATTGGGTTTTGGTTTACCGTCGTAACGATAAACAGCTGATTACGTTAGGGATACGGATACAGCGATACGACATACGGCACCAATGACTCCGGCTTATAAGTCACCATTAATTCGCCTTTTACTGCTTATCCACAATGTAGTCAATGTTTCCCAAAATGAAGGACGAGATCGAAAGTGTCAGGATTGCGCATTGCCGTTACTGTGGCTTTACCATCAAAAATAATAATACTGTAACGAAATTGCTTGCAAATCCTCTTATTTGCAATCCTCTGCTAAGTTCGAATCACTAAACTGTTGAAGAAATAACTCCAATATTGAATAATGGAAAAATGGCCTTTATTAAAGTACTTTACAATACACTTATACTTTGCTACTCGCTGGCTTAATAACCAAACTGATTGATAACTCAAATGAAACTCTACTATTGGCCGCCAGATCGCGTGCTTAATCAAACTGATTGATAGCTCAACTCAAACTGATGCCCCTATTACCGTTTACAACTCAACTCTGGTTGGGTTGAAATTTCGCAATTTGGTATTACAGATTACAACTCAACCTGTCAAAAAAAATTTCGGTTGAGTTGTCTAGTCTTACAACTTTTTGTGGCATTGCCGTTTACAACCTTGTGTTGGTGTAGTTGTCAAAGACGTCAAAATTTTACAACTGCTTACTAGCAGTTGTCTCATGCAATTTTGCAGTTGTTTTGAAAAAATTTTACGTTTTAGAAGACGGTTCACCACCTAATTTTTAACAAAAATGTTCAAAGTTGGTATCAAAAGACACGTTTCGACCTCCGATTTAAGAATCCGAAAACAAAAATTGTAATTCTTTGCGACAGCATGACACTGGTAATACGCGTCCAAAAATATTGAGAGAGGTGTCAAAACACGCGAATTAATCTCGAGAACAATAATCCGGTGGCAAAGATACATTTTATCTCTGTCCGGAGATATTTGCAGTTGAAGTTGGCGATTTTCATGTGGTTGTTGTAATGTTGTTGTCTTTTTTCGGTTTTTGTTTAATATCTTTTGAACGAGTTAAAATTTTTATTTTCTGCCTTTGGATTATTAATACTGATGTCAAGACGCATCGTTTAATACCTCTCTCGATATTTTTGGACACGTATTAGTGTCATGCTGTCGTAAAAAATTACCACAAAAATTAAAAATTTGATTTCTAATAAAATCTAATTTCATGTGGTTGTTGTATTTTGCCAGATTTTTTGTACACAGTAATGCAGAAAGGTGTTGGACCCAACCAGAGTTATTTTTACGAATCGCGGCCAAGGCCGCCAACGCACAAAGATGTTCTGTGCAAAAAAACTTTGGAACGGGCCTCATATTTCGGACCCTCTTGGGCCATTTTGTGGGTCTTTGTAAATATCTTTCGAAAGAATAAAATTTTTAATTTCCGCTTTCGAATCCTAAAAACGGAGATGGAAACCCGTCTTTTGATACCACCTTTGATAAGAGTTAGATGGTGCACGGGCTTATAAAACGTTACAAAAAAAAAGCAAACAATTTAAAGCCGGTAGTTAAACCTTTTTTAATCAAACAATAATCACCAATTTTGTACACATTTCTAGAAAAAAACAACGTTTAAACGAATTACATTGAATAACTTTTTGACTTTATGTAGCGACATTCCACGAGGCTGGCCGCAGTTCGGATGCAGTCAAAATAGGTGAAATTATGCGAGTCCCATTGATACTTATCACTACTCCTGGGAATCCTATTTGATTAAAATACAATTTTTTCTGTTTGGGTTTTAATCTACTTCGCACAAATACGCTCCTCAATAATATCTAAAACCAGTCCAACACCAAAATCATAATTTTAAAATACGAACGCGTATGCGGAAATGGTCCTTAATTTTGTTTAGTACTGAGTAAAATGCTTCCTTTCAAATCTGCAAAATAACTTCATATGAAACTCATTATTTGTCACTTAAACATTTTCTTACTTGGTGCTTGGTAGTTCCAAGGGATTGGAATGATCACGCGAATGCTTTCCGTATTCGCGACATGTCAGTCACCAACATTTTTGTCATTATAAAATAGATTTCATATAATATTAATAAAAAAATCACATTTGAAAATGCTTAAATTTCTGCCACAAATTGATTAGCTGTTTATTTATCTGTCAAATCATCACTTTCTGAAGTTGGCAACTCAATTCAATTTCAACTGAAATAAGTTGTAATTCGTAATACCAAACAGGAGTTGAGTTGTCTTAAAGTTGAGTTGTTTTAATTACAACCCAACTAAGTTGAGTTGTAAACGGTAATAGGGGCATGAATTACTTCTTACTCGCTTGCCCCGCTTTTATAGTTTACGCTGCATACTTCTAGGCTTTTCGATTTCCAGAACTTACTAGTTGTTTCGGCTACAAAATCGCCAGCCACAACTACGTGCACAAATTATTGCTCTCTCTTGTGACAACTCAGATAAGATATATGCATGTGTTTGTGCATTGCCGCTCCGCTGCTCGTATACGTACATATGTGTAGACGCAATTATTTATTCGTTTATGTAGATACATAAAGATTGAATTATTGATGTGAATGTTTGTAGTTTACAGTCTCTCGCGCGCACATAGGCATATAAGTAAATGCATCTGTGTGTGACATCTCTCTGGGCTGCCTTATATATGTATATACTTGATTTGATTATTAACGTAAATACTGCTTGGCATGGCCTTAGCATCGCCTTAGTGATGGGATAATTTAGTGATGCTAATATCCGTGACAATACAAATATCAAGAATTATGTTCTGTATAAAAATTCAAAATTTTGTGTGAAAATGCTTCGTGCATTGAAATAGAAAAATATTAATGTTTTTGGAATGAAAACAAAAGATTAGAAATGGGATTACAGAGAGAATTTAAACTTTTTTATATGTCGTTTGGCTCTCAACGGTTTGACAATTTTTTTTTGTCAAGGGCTGAAGGAAGAACGAGTTTTGCGCATATCAAAAAATATTCACGAAAAACCCACCTCGGGCTACTTCGAAAGCGGGTGTGGGATATATAGTATGATTGTAAGGAACACCTTTCTGCATTTTAAACTCTCGGCCGAGCCACTTTTCTACACAATTTTTTCTCCTGTGTGCAACAAATCCATCGCAGAGCGGTAAGCATTGTAGTTTTATACAATATAGTGGTATGTAGCTAAAAAGGCTTCGAGTCCGGAATGTCTTTGTATTCCCGGGATTTCCTGAACCGCAATACCGGGATCCCGGAATTTTTGGAATAACCCAGAAACTTCTACCTTTGACACACCAACAAAGGTATAACCGTTCTCTTTTCTGGAAGGCCTTGACTTTTTAAAGTATTTGCGCAATATTATATTTAAAGCTCAATATCCAAACAAGAAGAAATGAAAAAACAAATAAAAAATATGCAACTCTTTTTCTGTTTGTGGAGAAACATGCATATGCATGTGTACAATGGAAAAATTTAAAATTTTAATACGCGTCCAAAAATATCGAGAGAGGTCCCAAACGACGCATGTTGACA
Source organism: Eurosta solidaginis (assembly GCA_029619165.1). Classification (NCBI taxonomy): domain Eukaryota; kingdom Metazoa; phylum Arthropoda; class Insecta; order Diptera; family Tephritidae; genus Eurosta; species Eurosta solidaginis. Next base: position 31,416 of record JARSSU010021355.1, read on the forward strand.
TCAGTATTAATAATCCGAAAGCGGAAAATTTTAACTCGTTCAAAAGATATTAACGAAAAACCGACAAAAGACCAGCGGGTACCTCTGAAACCGGGGGTGGTATCCATAGTACAACGACAGACAACGTTGGGAATTCACCAACCTTCATCACTAGGTCTAGAGAAGGTCCTGGACATAACCCTGGGTAACGATCTGCCTAATGAGCTGGTCTCTAGAGGGGGGGTTTCCTCTGAACCCTCAATGTCGGACCATCTTATTATCCAGTTCGTCATCGGGGCTATACCCATAGAAGGACCACCAAGGCGAAACCCCAGGAACACAAACTGGGACACGTTCAGGAATATAATACAGGGAAATCTTTCTATTATAGATAGTAGGAACAGAGGAACAAGTTATATGGAATTAGAGACCAGGGTTAATAACTTCAACCGTGTCATTATTGAAGCGTTTAACTCTAGCTGTCGAGAATCCAAGGGCCCAGGAAATAAAACCCCCTGGTGGTCGAGGAAACTCTCGGAAATGAGGAAAACCGTGCGCAAACTCTTTAACCAAGCGAGGCGCACGGGAAACTGGGAGCAATACACAGCGAATCTAACAACATATAACAAAGAGATTGGAAAAGCTAAAAGAGAGAGCTTCAGAAAATTTTGCGAGGGTATTTCGGAGGTTCCAGAGGCAGCAAGGCTTCACAAATCCCTAGCCAAGGACCAAAGGGAGACACGACTATCGATTCAGCTCCCTGATGGAACCTACTCAAGGACTGAGGAAGAAAGAGCACGTGCCCTGCTTGCAGCGCATTTCCCGGACGCATCCTCGGATACCTCAACAGAGGAGGCTCGAGAAGAGAGACCGACACCCACAGATTGGAACCTCGCCAAAGAACTCTTCAACGATGGCACAGTTAAGTGGGCAGTAAAGTCTTTCCAGAGCTACAAATCTCCGGGAGTGGATGGTATATATCCAGCCTTTCTGCAGCAGGACGAGGAATTGATCCCACACCTGGTCAGGATTATGAGGGATAGCCTCGCACTGGCATACATCCCGACGGTGTGGAGAAGAGCAAAAGTGGTCTTTATACCTAAGGTGGCTAAAAAGGACTACTCCAGTCCTAAGTCGATTAGGCCTATAAGCCTGACATCCTTTGCTCTCAAAGCAATGGAGAAGATTGTAGACCACGAGATTAGATCAAAGGCTCTCGATAGAGTGCCACTACATAAAGATCAGCATGCATACAGAACAGGCAGGTCGACGGAAACTGCACTGTATCAGCTGTCCACAGAAATCCAAAGTGCGTTCGAGTGCGGGGAGATAACTCTATGCGCATTTTTGGACATAGAGGGGGCTTTCGACAACACGACACACGAAAGTGTGAATCGGGTACTCGAGAGAAGAGAGATACAACGTCCAATCCGTATGTGGATAAACGCCTTATTGCGTACGAGGATTGCCGAAACCTCAAGTGCGGACGGTACAGTAGTGATTAAAACAGCGAAAGGATATCCACAAGGGGGCGTCCTGTCACCCCTGCTGTGGAGCCTGGTAGTAGATGAACTTCTACAGAGGTTCTCAGACAACGGAATCCTTTGTCAGGGGTACGCGGATGATATTGTTATCATTGTAAGGGGCAAATTTGAGAGCACCCTTTGCGACATAATGCAAAGGGCATTAAGGTTAACGTAAGAATGGTGTACTGAGGTAGGGCTAAGCATCCACCCTAACAAGACATCCATTGTGCCCTTCACCAGGAAAAGAAAACTGGAAGGGATTAGGCAAATCACAATGGATGGAGTAGAGATAGAGTACACGACTGAGGTGAAATACTTGGGAGTCACGTTTGACTCTAAGCTCTTATGGAAGAAACACGTCGACAACACCATATCAAAGGCCACAAGAGCAATAATGGTGTGCAGACGTATTGCAGGAAGATCCTGGGGATGCAGCCCAAAGATCCTAAGATGGATGTACACTATGATAGTGAAACCTATCGTCTGCATTACGGGAGCCATGTGAATATGCCCGACGGAAGCAATAGAAGTGCTGCTTGAGTTAACGCCTCTACATATAATAATTGAGCAGGCAGCCAGGAGTACTTTAGTAAACATAGCTAAAGAGGGATGTGGAAGAAGCTAAGTGATACAGTCACGGAGCATGGCGAAGCTGCAGGAGCAGATTCCACTTATCCAACTTCCCAGAGGTGATACGAAGAAGATAATTAAGTTTGAGAAGCGCTTCAAAATAGAGCTGGTGAACAAATGTACGTGGGACACCTCCAGGGTTGAAGCGCTTCACCAGGAACACACTATGATATGGTACACCGATGGCTCGAAGACACCGGAGGGCATAGGAGCGGGGATCTTCGGCCCCGAACCAAAATATCCCTACCACTCAGAAAATATCCGAGCATCTTCCAAGCCGAAGTTGTCGCCATAAGCCGGTGTGCAGAGATAAACTTACAGTGGAGATATACCAACGAGAAAATCGCTATACTCAGCAACAGTCAAGCTGCACTCAAGGCAATATCTTCAGTTAAGATTAAATCATCAACAGTCCTTGAGTGTGTGGAGAGGTTAAACAGTCTAGGGGTCAATAACACCATCCGTCTGGCATGGGTACCCTGGACGCAGAGGAGTAGATGGTAACGAGCGAGCGGACGAGCTTGTCAGGTTGGGAGCGGCCAGAAAGCCAATAGGACCCGAGCCTATGGTGCCAATAGGGTCACATACAATAAGGGAGGACTTTAGGCAAAAGAAGGCGTGCCTCAGAGAACAACACTGGCGCGAAAGTCCAGGACTTCGGCAGGCAAAGGCACTAATAGGAGGGTACAACTCGAAGTGATATAAGGCTATGATTAACCTCCCAAAAAGTAGCCTTAGGATTTTAACAGGTATACTCACAGCCATATGCATAAATTGGGCATATCAGTTAGTAGCCTCTGGCGATTCTGTGATGTCGAAGATGAGTCTGTAGAACACATCCTGAAGGAATGTCAGGCAGTCGCGAGACAAAGACTTAGGATCCTAGGATCATCCAAACTAGAAAATAGTCACATACACTCTCTGAAGCCGAGAACCATTCTGGATTTTCTCAGAGAACTCGGCTTGGGATGAAGTGTTGTAAAGAGAATGAGGGCACAATAGACCAATAGGTCGCAGTGCTTAACCTCACAACATCTATCTATCTATCCATAGTATTTTTGCGCTGAACCCCGTTATGCGTTGGCGGCCTTCGGCCGCGCTTATAAAAAATTACCCTGGGTGGGTCCAACACCGGTTTGGAGACCAAAACTATATCCGCACAAAACACTTATGTTCACACTTTTTTTTTGTGTCTACCACAAGATTACAACAACCACATGAAAATCGCCAACTTCAACTGCAAATATCTCTTGACAGAGATACAATTTTTCCTTTCCGCCTTCGGATTATTGTTCTCGAGATTAATACGCGTATTAGCAGTGTCATGCTGTCGTAAAGAATTACCAGATGAACTAATCCAAGATATCTAAATTTGCAATATGAGATCCCAAAAAAATCCCGAAATCCCGGGATTATTAAAAATGTAATCCCTGTATTTCGGGATGGCAAAATGGTTCGGGAGGCCCGGTTTTCGATGCCCTAGTAGCTGTACTTCACACCTGTTCCAGCCATTACACTTTTCTAATTAACCAATCCTTGATGCAGTTAATAATCAGCTGATAGCGCTGCCGTCAGTGACGTTTAATTAAAGTAAACATATTCTCGAACAAAACAATATCGACAGAATTGCGAAAAGTATAATACAAATTACATTCTTGTAAATTTAAGGAACTTGAAATCAATCAAAATGAACGTAATTACTGCCATTAAATTGTATGTAGACAAAATGTGCAATGAATCTGGTCCTGGAATGAAGACCATATTGCTGGACAAAGATACGGTATGCGCATTCTCATATGCTTATTACACCCTCAAAATAAATTGATTAACTGCTATTTTAGTTAATATGTCTTATTTATTGCAGACTAGCATTATATCAATGGCGCTTAGTCAATCAGACATGTTGCAACGTGAGGTGTATCTATTTGAACGTCTTGATTCCGGGCGCTCTAATGAGCGAATGAAAAATTTGAAATGTATAGTATTCATAAGACCAACTAAACAAAATGTACAGCTACTTGCCGACGAACTACGCAGTCCCAAATATGGCTCTTATTTCATTTGTAAGTGTTAAATAAATAGAATTATTACCTGCTGTATTTGGATTGAAGAAAAAAAAGGTAATAGTCTAGTTGAGGGGTCGACTGCTAATACGCTACCAAAAATATCGAGGTGTCAAACGACGCGTCTTGACATCAGTATTAATAATCCGAAGGCGGAAAATAAAAATATTAACTCGTAAAATGGAAAACCGAAAAAAAAACCCGCGGGTACCTCCGAAACCAGGGGTGGGATCCATAGTATTTTTGCGCAGAACACCTTTCTGTGTTGGCGGCCTTCGGCCGCGCTTATAAAAAATAACCCTGGGCTACGCCGTGCCAAGTCCGGGTGTGTGGTATAACCGTGGCTACCGCCACGGTGATGCACAAATTTTTTTGTGGGTACGAACACAACAACAACCACATGCAAATCGCCAACTTCAACTGCAAATATCTCCGGACATACATACAATTTTTCTTTCCGATTGTTCTCGAGATTAATACGCGTCTTTTGGCACCTCTCTCGATATTTTTGGTAGCGTATTAGCAGTCGACCCCTCAACTAGACTATTACCGAAAAAAACACCAAAATGCTAATATATTGTTGATGTTGGGACGTTCCTTTGCCGGTTATGAATTCGGTATTAGCACTTTCTAGCACTAACCCAACTCCCGCGTGAATTATAAGCGTTCTAAAGAATATAGGTCGCCGACGGATGAACTTGCTAAAAAGGGGGGCATAGCTTGAAGCTTGCTCCGTAGATGTCCCAATTAGTTTGGGCGAGATGATATACCACTTAGATCGCTGCTTGAAATAAATTTTATCAGAGCCCGTTGCCAACAAAACCTGCAAAAAAAATAAGTAAACTAGACACCGTACTAATCTGGTGTTATACTTCAAATTTAAGGTTATCCATAAATCGAATGAGCAGAATGGCGTATTTTGAAAAAAAACGTATCAAAAATGAAATATCACAGTTAGTTAGACTAGTTTAATAAACATAAATACCTAAAAATAGGAATAGAAACAAATATTGGTAAACATTTCCAAACTGAGTGTTGAAAAGCATTTTCAAAAACAAAAATTTTAGTGCTAGGAGATTTATAACGAAAAAGGAGGGATAACCTGACTGTGTTGGAGCACTGCTCATGCCATTTATTTGAAACTCAAAAACAAAAAAAAACTTTCGGAAATCCCGCGGTAAGCTATAGCTAACCCGTTCTTCACCCAAGTTCCATAACAATACGTAAAAGAAAAGGTCCTGTTTTCAAAAATATTCGGTTAGCTGTTTTCGAAAAATGTATATGTACACTTTTACACATTCACCTTATTTATACCCTAAAAAATATGAATTCCTTTTATGTATCGTACTCGGGATTTTAAAATTATATATAAAAATAAATTGTTAAGCCTTTGCTCAAAAATTGGTGTCACCTAAGTTTTAGATTCCTACTTGGATTTGATTACTCTCTTTTTCGCCGCACTCTTGATAATTGAATTTTTTTGTAGATTTCAGCAATATCATTCCGCGTACCGACATAAAGTATCTAGCAGAATGTGATGAAAGTGAGTCAGTGCGCGAAGTGAAAGAAGTATACGCCGATTACCTTTGTGTCAATCCGAATTTGATCTCACTCAATATACCTAACAGTATGCATCGTCTTAATTGGTTGCCAGATGCACTTGGGCGCACAGTACAAGGTGTATTAGCAGTATTATTATCATTGAAACTAAATCCAGTTATACGTTATCGTGCTGGTTCGGCAGTGACACAAACTTTAGCCAAACAAATATATGAACAAATTTGCAAGGAATCCAGCCTATTCGATTTCTCACGTACCCATGAAAATGGTGCTGCTCCACCACTTCTACTCATATTAGATCGTCGTGATGATCCTGTTACACCCTTGCTACATAAATGGACATATCAAGCAATGGTACATGAATTACTCTGCATACACAATAATCGGGTTGATCTTTCCAATATAGCTGGTATACCAAAAGATTTTAAAGAATTGGTTTTATCCGGTGAACAAGATGAGTTCTATGGCAAAAATATGTATGCAAATTTTGGTGAAATTGGTGCGACAATTAAAAATTTAATGGAAGAATTTCAACGGAAAGCCAAAGATCAAAAAAAAGTTGAAAGTATTGCCGACATGAAAAATTTCATCGAGACATATCCACAATTTAAGAAAATGTCTGGTACTGTACAAAAACATCTTTGCATAATGGGCGAATTATCAGCGCTCACTGCAAAGCGAAGCCTCTTTGAAGTATCCGAGTTGGAGCAAGAGGTTGCATGTAAAGCTGAACATTCGCAACAACTTCAGCGTATACGTAAAATTATAGCCGATGAACGTATTACGGTGGATGATGCTATCAAATTGGTGGCGTTGTATGCTTTACGTTATGAGCGTCACGCAAATTGCGATACGTCTAGCTTGTTGCAAATCATTAAAACACGCGGCGGACGTACAGCTATTGTACCTAGTTTAATTGAATATGCTGGAACGCATATGCGACAAGGAGAAATTTTCAATTTAGTGCGTATATCCGATGCTGTTAAGCTAACGCGAAATTTGATAAAGGTAAATTAAGATAAGTAGATTTTGAGGTTTCCTTATATTGTAGGTATTTTTCATCCTGACTGATATCATGCCACATTTGTATAATAAATGCTAACTTGTGCCTTCTGTTTTTTTTTCTTTTTTTCTTTACAGGGTTTGAAAGGTGTTGAAAATGTTTTCACTCAACACACACCCTTACTTAAGGAAACATTGGAAGATGTTTTCAAAGGTCGAGAACTAGATCCAATGTATCCAGCAATTAATTCGGAATTAGTACCATTTCGGCGTCCACCACAAGAAGTGGTCGTATTTATGGTTGGTGGCACTACATACGAAGAAGCACTGGCAGTACACCAACTTAATAATGTTGGCTATAAAGTAATATTAGGTGGTACGACTATACACAATTCGAAAAGTTTTATAGATGAGGTATTGAATGCAACCGCAGGTATTCAGTTCAAACATACCAAAACAATGTTGAAATATATTTCTAGTGATAATTACTAAACTAATGATATATAGTAGTCGGGAACAATTTAAACAGCTGTATTCGTTTACATTCTTAATTTTTTTATAAATTATTTAGCTTTAAGTTTCTAAAAATCTATATTCATTATTATTATTACTGCTGTACCGTGTTTTTGCTACACTGTTATCAGTATTTGTACATGGTTTGAAAACAATTTCTCCTTCGCATTATCTTTATGTTGATCAAGGCTTTAAGAATATGTGTTAAGGGTAAGGGTGCACATTAGACTGGGTCAAAAAAAAAGTTGCTAATGTCCGCCCCTAAATTTAAAGATTATGTTGAGAGCGTTTTGAAATTTTTTTTAAAATTTTTTTTGATCCTTCGAAATACAGCCGAAAAGGTTTTTTCGTTATAACTTGATTATTTGACGTCCGATTTTTAATATTGATATGTCATTATTTTGGTCTTGAGAAACTTTTCCGTTTAATGTCCTTTTAAGCTATGAAGTTTTCACCTGATTAGGTCACCTAACAAAGTTGTACTTTCCTGCCCTAAAGTATCCTTTTTTCATTACCAAACGAAAGTACTTAAAAATTCAAGAAAATGTTGCTTTTAAACCATATTACTAAAATAATAAACAAAGAAGTTATAACACTTTCAATATTTATTGCAACTGTTATTTTACCTAATTCTTATTATACTTAGACCTGAAACTCATGATTTTTTTGGAGGAAAATTTATTTTTAGGGTTTGCATTGAAAAGTTAATAAAGATATGCTAAATATCATAAATAGGGGAAGTCGGAGTAAATAGGTGAGTCAGACCTGTTGTTTCGTATTTATAATAATAACAATAATAGTGCGGCAAAATCAACTTTTTTTGGGTATTGGACAAAACCCACTTCTTTGTTTATTATTTTAGTAATATGGTTTAAAAGCAACATTTTCTTGAATTTTTAAGTACTTTCATTTGGCAATGAAAAAAGGATACTTTAGGGGGCGGTACAACTTTGTTAGCTGACCTAATCATATGAAAACGACTTCATAGCTTAAAAGGACATTAAACGGAAATGTGAAGCCTCTCAAGACCAAAATAAATTTAGGGGCGGACATTAGCAACTTTTTTTTGTTTTGTATGGGGACCAACCCAGTCTAGTGCACATTCCTTGACGTTAATGGCAAAGAAGGCTGGTATCGTCAAATCGATATTAAGTGTTTTTTCCTTGTTAAACCTCAGGAGTAAAAACTGTATAAAATATCCTGGGAAACGCGTGTTATAAAAATCAAAAGGTGAAGCCGGAAACCCGCACTGCACCGGAGAAACCATGTGGAGAGAATAATAGATTTCTTTGTAGTTGGTATTATATCACTTTTTCGTGATTGGCCTGAGCAATTGAGTGGCATAAGCGCTCTGACTATTTCTTTGAAACAATTAAAATCATCTAGACGGTTTAGATTAAATTAAGAGAACATATATTCCGTTATTAAGAATTTTTATTAAGTTTTGGTTAGTAATTGTCCTCGAAGTTAGCAAAAATAAATATATATGTACGTCACTACTGAAATTTTCAACTTATTTAACACGTATTTAAGTATAAACAAATTAAACATATGTATTTAGTAAAGTTATCAATCAATAAAAAAGTCTTTCAAATAAGGTAAATGTTATGTCTGTCAAAGCAAAAACGTCTTGTCTAACCGTAAGCACTTCTTATTAAAGCCTTCATAGAGAGTGTTTCTTTCGCTTCACAGAAATAAAAATCAACAAATTAGGTACATAAGTACCATTCATCCGTTGAAGTTGTGGGCGAAAATATTCAATTTCTCTAGTCATTTATACAAAAACTAATAAATTAAAATGGTTTTTATAATGTTAAGTTTTCTGTAGACGACGAGTAGCACGACGAATTGGTCGATGTTCTCCACTACCGCTTGTACCAGGCACAGTAGGTGGTGCGAATATATTGGTAGTAGCAGTAGCAGCAGCAACAGCAGACGCAGGCGCAGCGCCATTGGTAGAGCCTGCTGAAAAATTAAATGGTGACACAGCTGCTTGTTGTGTGTTGTTGTTCGTCTGAGTGACACCCCCACCAAATATACTGCCCGCATTCATAGTTGGAGCAGTCGTATTACTGCTATTGGCGCTGCTACCAAACGTGAATGTTTTATTTGGCGGTGCACCGCTGCTGTTGCTGCTGCCGCCGAAACTGAATGGTGTAGAGGTGGTGGATGCAGAAGCAACAGCTGTATTGTTTGCTGCACCACCAAATGCGAATGGTGCTGGGGCAGTAGTGGCAGCTGCAGGTTTATTATTTGTGTTAAAAGAAAAACCACCCACTGCTGGTTTGGACGCAGCAGCGGCAAAAGGATTATTGGGTGTTGCGTTATTATTGTGGGAGGCCGTGTTTGTGTTGAAGCTAAATGTGTCATTTGCTTGATTATTTCTGGCGGCATCGGTGGCAAATGCACCAAATAGATTATTTGTAGTGCTTGTATTTGCAGCAGCACCGCCAAATATAGATTTGTTAGCAACCTCGTTAGTGGTGGTATTGGTATTTGTTGAAGCGTTCCCACCAAAACTGAATGTTGGTTTCACAATATTTGTATTGGATGGCACTGCTGATGCCGCATTATTTAGTGTAGATGATGCACCACCGAATATATTTGTTGATGTTGCATTATTTGTTGTGGTAAGAGGATTAGTGGGGTTAGAAACGCCAAAACTAAAACCACCAGTTAGTGAAGCGTTGTTTGGCGTCCCTATTGCAGACGTTGCTGATGCCTTATTGGTACTTGCACCACCGCCAAATGTGAAAGCTGTAGTGGAGCCCGTGGCGTTGGAAGCGCCGAATGCTGGTGTCGATGGCTGTGCAGCAACTGCGCCAAAAGTAAATCCACTGAGTTGAGAAGCGGCAGTAGGAGCAGCCGGCTGTGTATTATTGCCAACAGCGTTATTATTACCAAATAATGTGACTTCGTTCGGTGTAGATTTCTTACCAAATGAGAACAAATTTCCGCTTGATGGGTTTGTGTTAGTAGCTGCAATGTCAGGTGCATTGGATGCTGTGCTGCTACCAGCAGTACCGAAACTGAAAATAGGCTTATTTACATTATTACTTGAGGTAGTCACTGCTGTGTTTGCTTTTTGAGTGTTAGCACCGAATGCAAATGGTGCTGAGTTGGTAGTTACTGTTGTAGTAGAGCTTCCTGCACCTGATTTGTCACCTCCAAAGGAGAAAAGATTTGCGGGAGTTGCTGTTGAATTAGTTGTGGCAGTTCCAGTCGAAACAGCAGTCGTTGCTGTTGCTTGAGTTGTAGTAGGTGTGGCTTCAAAAGCAAATGTGTTAGTAGTTGGCGCTGATGCTGTAACACCAAAGACATTATTTGTTAAACCACCACCAAACGGATTTGAAGCGTTTGTTGTCTGACCAGCCGCTGAAGAAGCTAATGCAGCAGTTGTAGAACTATTACCAGCGCCGAAAGAAAAGGTGCCCGTACCAATTGCGCCAAAGCCAGCTGCAGCCGTAGTAGTGGGTGCAATCGTTATGGTGTTACTTGTCACATTGAAAGTTGGGTTTGTTGTTGTTGCGGACAAAGTGGTGCTGGAAAAAGTACCAACACCAAAAGCGAATACTGGTTTGGTTGCTTCCGTGCTTGCAGTTGTAGTTGTAGACGGATTTACATTAGCAAAACTACCAAAGGTGAATCCTGTAACTGCCGAAGTTGTGGTAATTGCTGCTGTAGCTGTTTCTGTGACGGTCTTATTTTGCGCTGTGTCAAATTTGAAACCACCAACAGCTAATACTGATGTGGTTGTTTTTGCAGTTGCAGTAGTTGTTGTTGGGGGAGAAGTCGTGGCAGTCACAGAGGTGGTGCTCTTAGTTGATAAACCGAAAGAGAATCCCTGAAGCTGTGGTACTGCGCCCACACCTGATGCTATTGTGCCAGAAACTGATGTGAAATCCGTGTCAGCTTTTGACGACATTCCAGCAAAACTTAAGGTGGGGGCAGTTACGCTCGATTTGCTGCTGGTGTCAAGTACTTGCTTCTGGGGCGTTAATTTTATGCCCACCAAAGGAGAAGTTGTTTTAGTGACAGTTGTGGAAACTGCACTCGGTGACACATTGCTTGAGGCGGAAGTACTGCTAGTAGAAACCGGCGAAGCAGTTAATTTAAAGCTCCCAGCAGTAGAGGTTGTAGTTGCAATCGACGTAGATAGAGAATTTGTGTTACAACTTGATGCTTTAGTTACAGTTGTAGTGCCATTTTCCGTGACTGTTTCAGAAGTCGAATTTCCAGATTTATCTGCTGCTTGCACAACAAAATTAGTTGATTGCGCAGATGTATTACCTACTGAATTCGATGAAATTGTTTTAGTTTTTTTAGCCGCATTACTTTGTGATTTCTTCCAGCTAGTTTTATCAACTTCGTCATCTCCTTCATCTCCATGATAGATTTCTCCCCGTAATCCACTCAACATCATTGCCAATTTCGATTTCTGCGTACGCTCGATCAATGGATTTTTCTTATTTACAATAGCAGAACTCTTTTTTGGTTTAACGAATTGTATATCTGCGCATTCTCCATTGTTCACATCGCTTTCATTTTCTGCCAAGTTGTCATTATTGCCGTCTATTTTATTTAAACTTTGCGGCTCGGTATTATAATTGCGATTGAAAAGCGTAAGTTTTGGCTTCTGTGATATGCTAGAAATATTATCATTCCGTCGGGGTGGTTCAGAGAGAGTTTGTTTAACTGCAGTAATTGATTGTGAAGGTGGTACATCTAATTTAGTCTCAATATTACCACCCAATGCTGCTACGTAAGCAGTTGTATTTAATGGTGTCGTTGGTAGAGGTGTTATTGGCGTTTTGCAGCGTAGACTCTTTGTTAATTGCTGTAAACGTAAATCAGTTTGTTGACGTTGTATTTTGGATTTTTGTGCTTCATATTCCTCGGTCAAAGATGGTGGTGAATTTTGCATTGTTGAACGTTGTTGTTGTTCATAAAACTTCCTTTTATTTGCATGTATCAGACTTGAACTAAGCGAACTTGTAATATCATTATTATAATTGCATAGCCGCTTTTTTGCCATTTGTTCGGGTGGTGAATGCTGTATGTGAAGTGGTGGACGGGTACTCACAGCTACACTACCATTTGGGCCGCTACTCAATTGCTGTGCATAGTGTAATGGTTGTTGATGCTTGGGAGCTAACATTTGCTCACGTTGCCTTTTATAACTTTGTCCGGGCGCAGCAGGCATTGAAGTTGTAACTGCCCCAAAACCTTGTAGACCATTGAGGCGTTGGTCCGGGTAATATGCTGATGGTTCATATGGTCCATCATTATATTCGCGATTGCAGTATTTCTTATTAGCATCATTTATACCATCGGAATCCTACAAATAAATAATTTGTTGATTATTGTTTACTATCACAAAACAAATAGTAAGAATATATTCACATCACTGTTAATGCGTTTTCGCGAAATTTCTTTAAGTACATCGAGTACACTCCGTGTGGGCGCCAACTCGTTCTCCGTTGCGGGCGGATGCAATATAGGTCGATTTTCACACGAAAGTTCTTCGTCACTCTTTTGAACGCTAATCACAGAATTTGAACGCAATAAACTTGAGAGTGTGTTGCCGTAAAAGGCAGATTTTTCTGATACGTATAATATAAATATAATTTATCAACTGCAACGCATTATACATACTTGGCACAGAAATGCGCGTCATTGCCACGGTTTGCTGTGTGGCGCGATAGGGTAATTCATGTTTTTGCAGTTGTGGTATTGAATTTTGCCCAGATTTGCTATATATATTACCAGCAGACATGCTGCGATTTAATCTTGAACCATTTTCGTGATACTGAACAATACGTGATACTAGTCCACGACTTTGAACATCAGCGTAGACTCTGAAAAGGAAAGAAAGATTTTCATTTAAATCAAAAATGAAAAGTGGGTTATTGTTTAACGTTGCCAAAAGTTAACATTCTTTTTTATTGTTTTCAAAAATTTACACCTGTACAATACTTTTTTTATTAATAAAAGAAACCTATTTTCTCAAAACCCAGCAAACTTGTATATAGGAGAGAGAAATGAGTTCTTAATCGAAGCGCTTATGCGGTCGGAATGCCGAGTGATCGCGATCAGCATATTGACAAACATTACAAACGGACGACTATGTGACCCACTCTTCTAAGGGAGGTTGAAAAGAACGCGTTTCGAATCCTCCAGTGCTCCCAACATAAGAAGTCCGAAATAAGATTCATATAAGACACCTATTGGCATCATACACAGATCATTTTCTAGACCTTTCGGTGATCTGGAAATAGAATGGGAGTTATACATGAAACTTATTTATAATGCCAAATAGCATATTCTACATCGATCGCGGTCAGAAAATACTATGTTACAAATAATTGCTCATTAATGCCATATTTATATACTAAAGACCAGTAAAACCAGTTGAAATATAATGTGCATCCCTGACATTGGATTTATCCCGTAAGTATAATGCATTTGAAAGCCTTTTGTGTTTTGAGTTCTGGGTCTGTGCGATTGTTTTCTCTGACTTTGAAGAAAACTGGAAGGAAATCACATCCAGTTGTTGTTGTTGTAGCGATAAGGACACTCCCTAAGGCATTGGGAGAGTGTTTTCGATGTTGATTGTTCTTTTCCGGATGCAGATCCGGTACTTTCCGGTACCAAGCCCGACCATCTCGGGAACGATTTGTTATGACCACATGCGACCTTCTAGGCCATGCCGCCCTCCCACCCCCTAGATCCATAAAAAGCCCGGGGTCGTCGGAGCCTCGGCTGTTAATGAAACAGGATTCGCATAGATAGGTGAGATTGACAATTGGGTTTGGAGAAGCTATATATTGAGCTGCAAACCTAAAAGGGTTGCGCTACACAACCCCTTGAATCTATTTGGTATTTTAGTCGCTTCTTACGACAGACATACCTACCGCGGGTATATTCTAACCCCCTAACCCGCTGGGGGTATCATATCCAGTGGTTGTTGTGTGATCAGTGCTTCGCCCCATTCAGACAAAATTGGCGTTACTTGTGTACATATGTATGTATATATATCTTATAATTTATATATACATCAATAATAAAAATATAATGTTGCGAATATACTGCAATTCATCTTATTTACAACCTTCTGCTAACGTTCGAATCACTAAACTGTTGAATAAATAACTCCACTTTTCAATAATGCAAAATAGCCTTTATTAAAGTACTTCACAATAACACTTCTATTGCTCGCCAGATAGCGTCTTAAATCAAACTGATTCTCGCGGCTCTACTGTTGCCTGCCTTTTATTACTGTCTGGTTTCCTCGTTGCATATTTCTAGGCTTTTCTATTCTAGAATTCACCAGTCAGCCATCAGCTACAAAACTACCAGCTATAACTACGTTTATAGCTTCTCATATGCGCGTGTATATGTGAGTAATACTTGCACAAATTATTGCCTTCTTTTGTGAGCATCCAGATAAGACATATGCATGTGTTTGTGGGTCTCTTCTCCGCTGCTCGTATGGACATATGGGTAGACATAATGATTGATTTAATGATGTGCATACAAGTCACTGCTTAGCATCGGCTTAGAGATGATAGTATCCCTTAGTGTTGCTAATATTCGTCACAATATACATACATAACTTATATATACGTAAGATGCATTAAATAAGGGAATGGGAGGATTGATAAGCGCAATTCATAGCTTCCGCACCCCAATTGCCAACCTCACCCACGCGAGACAAATCCTGCCCACAAATATGCAAGTATTATACACATATTTAGCAGGCGATCCCAAGTTCCTCGTGGAACTAAGGGTGGGGGCGGGATGGCCCCAAAGGGTTCGATGTGGTCATATTAGTCGTTCCGGAGATGGTCGGCCTATTACCTTAATGATGCTTGTTACCGGAACGTACCACATCTATATCCGACGAGAGCGTCTATATACATAGCTACATCAACAATACCTATTTTTTGTGAAAAATTGTCGATAGGAGTACCAAAATACGTATTACTACGACTACTGACAAGAAAATATTTTTTTTGTCAAATATCTTAAAGAGTAATTTGAAGCGGAAAAAGGTCACCTCTGTCAAGAGATATTTGCAAAAAAAAGTGGGGTAATTTCCTCTGGTTGTTGTTATTTTGTTGTTCACAGTAAAACAAATTTGCGAGGTGTTTTGCGCGCATTATGTTTTGGTCACAAATAGTTCTGCGAACTATGGATGGCTGGCTGTTTCGGAGAGGTCCAGGGTAGTTTTTGATTTTCGTGAATGTCATTTGATACACTCAACATTTTTTTTTCGCCTTCGGATTATTGATCTGAGGTCGGTACGCGTATTAACTTGACTTTCACCAAATGTATATATGTATATATGTATATTAGAATATAGTAATTTAATATACCTTGGGTCAATTTTACTCAGATTTATTCTGCCGCGTTGTGGGCTAGTAGCGGTACTCCTGCTTTTATGTACGCTTGTATTGTTCCAACACATACTTGAATTGCCACGATTTTTCGGACTAATGGGACTACCTCCCCATCGAAATTCACTAACAGCACTATTAAAAACAGAAAAATTAATGATCAAATATAAACCAATACATTTGTAAAATGTAAATATTTAATGAATTCTCTGAAACCTTTTCATCCCAGCAGCGGTTCTAGTTGCGCTTCCATTCAAGTTTAAACAGGTAGATTCGGCGATTGGATTAGGTAAATGTGTCATATTTAAACTGAAACGCCTCTCCAAAGCTTCATTTTTGTCCATGACGATGGCAGATGTAAAACTTGTTTCAGCGCTCCAAACGAATTTGCGACGTAAGATCACGTCACTGCGCGCAAAATATTAACTTTCCAGCGTTCGATTACAACACGTTTAAAAAAGCCCAAACTTATCAAAAAGCAAAAATAATAAAAATGTCTTTGGTCTTGCTATGTTTGCAGTGAATTTTAGCACAATTTTGGTTTAATTTCACAAAAATTTGAAAACTTTGCTCACAACGAGACGGCTGTTGAAGATACGTCAAACGCAATGTGGCGCTGCCAAGCTCAAATTAGATTTCCCATTGTAAATTAGCGAGAGATGTCAGTTTATTCATTTCATCGTCAGTGCCATTGTGAATGATGACTAAGTGTGATATCTTATCAGTCAACTGCCTGTCAGGATGTTCAATATGGCTACTTTTTAGCGTTTTGACAGCGTGTTCAATATGGCGGCGCCTATCTTCAGCGGGTGATAGAGATACAGAATGAGACAGCGATAGTCAATTACATATCAGGTGATGCAACCACTTTTGGAATTTTGACGTCTATGCAGAAGATATCACACTTAGTTATCATTCACAATGGTCTGTGCGGCCACTAGCAATTTCGCTCCAAAAAGCATGGGCCAATCGGTGGTAACCAAGGCGAATCCATACCAGGTGGTGGCAAAGCGAATTCAACCAATTCGCCGTGCCGAAGAATGTCAAGTCAAAAGAAAATTTTCATAGATTTCGATTAACTGACATTTTGTTGTACAAGGCCTTGTATGGAAAATTATCAAGAAGAAGCAATCAGCTGTTGGGATAACACCACCTCTACTGAATTCGCCTTGGTGGTAAACTGGTTTGAAATTGAAACTGTTGGCAGCTATCAGATGGTCGTGGTCAAAACGCCTCTTTTGACACCTCTCTCATTATTTTAGGATCCGTATCAAGGCGAATTCATTACAGGTGGTGTTATCCCATCAGCTGATTGCTTCTTCTTGATAAGTTTCCATACAAAGCCTTGTGCAACAAGAAATCAGTTGATCGAAATCTATGAAAAATTTCTTTTGACTTCACATTCATCTGCACGGCGAATTGATTGAACTCGCTTTGCTGTGACTGACTTTTCCTTTGACTTTGCCGGGGTAAAGCTCCCATTACTGATACTTAGCATAGACTTGACTTGACTTGGCGTAAACTTGGCAACTTAGCCACGATTATACTCCACTTGGCGCATACAACCTGGCATCATAATCAGCGTTGAAATTTACTTTTAAATAAATGTCAATTTGTATGACAAAATGTCAAAATGAAATGGAAACAAACAAATGGCATCTCAAATGTAAACGTCACTTAGAACTTACATAGAAAATCAAAATTCAACAGACTTCTAAGTCAAGTTAAGTGTTGCTAAGTTTTGAGTAATCAGTAACATGCAATGTTCATTTAACAGAACTGTAAGTGACAGTTCGCAAGCCAAGTCAAGTCTATGCTAAGTATCAGTAATGGAGCCTTTAGCCTCAGTCCGTCCAGGGTTCCTGAAAGTAGAAATTCCTACCGGTCCTTCCAAAAGAATAACCCGGTTATTTCGTATAAAACGTTATAAAAGTATTTTATTCAATAAAAATTCTATTTCTACTCCTTGCTGATTCCCTTGCTTTGTAAGAGGTGACTAAGGTAATAAAGCCCTCGGCCAACCTCTGCGGTCGAATGGAGTAATAAAGCCTCCAGACGAATATACTTTTAGTACAAATGAAGTCAAAAACCTTCAGGTGTACCCTTGCGTCAGTAGTCATAAAACCTACCGTCTCGTATGCCTGTCTCCTAATCTCTGAATCTTAATGCGAACTCGTCGCCCTTATATACTAATTTTTTGCACGCAGGCAAACGGTTATTTTATAATAACAACTTTCAACTAATAGTATTAACAATATAAAACAACTGTTATTCCGGTAAATTTATTTATTTATTTATTATTTAAAGTCGACGACAAACTATGGTCGACTGCATAATATAAAAGATATATAAATATACAACTCAAAAGATCAAATTTAAGATATATCGAGCTTTCAACAATGTTATATTACAAACAAAGAAATATTAATGAACATTACTATTTAATTTCAGAATATAATAATAATAAGAAATATGAGCAGAAATAAGATCTTATGCCGAAATCTTATACTGGCAGAATGCATCAGATTCCGCTCAGCATGATTTCGGAATGCAGTGGATTCCAATCTCCCTGTTGGAATGCAACAAGATTCCAATCAGCATGTCATGGGAATCCGGCAGTGCTTAGAGTAGTGTAATGAGGATACGCCATCACAAGGCATAAAAAAGTAACATGACCTGTGTTGTTGGAATGCACCGGATTCCAATCAGCTCGATGCCTGACCCATAAGATTATACTGCCGGAATGCATACGATTCCGGTCAGTGACTCATGAAAAAGCATGTTTTTTACGTTGTTGGAATGCACCAGATTCCAATCAACACAGTACTGTCTTGTTCCTTCTTATGATACATGTTGATAAATGTTCTATTAAATTTATATTATATAACACCAAACCAGGACACCGCAATCCAAACAGACCAATCCTCCACAGCAACCAGACCACCACAGCCAGCAACTCCTATGCAACAAAGACAACAACAGCAACCAAGATTTCCTTTATAATAATCAAACTTTAAGGAACACTTTGTACACCATCGTACAGAGACAATAAAAATCACAACACATTAGCTATTTATCAAAATTTATTGATTCCACTTAAATTTCTTTTATCTTTTCTTATTTAATTCTTTCAGAAAACTTGTCACACCGGCGTTACAAAACTGAATCAATCTTTCAATGTTAAGTTTTACATAGCATATAAACTTAACATTGCTATAATGAATATTGCAATTTGCTTTTGTCATGCAATGTAGAACATTCTCGAATATTATCTGTGTTAACTAACATAGCTTCACATGTATGCTTGCCATGTATCTTCAAAAGTCAATATCAAATACATGAGTTGCCAACACACCTCCTCAAATTGCAATAATCATATTAAAGTTTAGATATATTAAAGTTTAGATAAATATATATATCTATGAGTTAAATTACATATACTATCAGTCCAAATTCATTGTTTTTAATCTTATAATTAAAATATAGATGTGACAAGCCTGATATTATCTGGGAGTAATAATAATAGTCCAACATTTGTTGCAAGGATTAGGAAAAACCCAGAAAAACCTAATCAGACCAAAATAAAAAAAATTACATATATTATATAAAATATTAATTGAATACTGTATATGCCAAGTTCAGTCTCATAGTTTTCTTCAGTAATATCCATTATTCAGTTAAACCCATTTGGCATCTTAGTTCATTGAAACGTGGAGCTGGAAGTGGTTTAGTTAATATATCTGCAATCTGTTTCTCTGTGGAAATATAAACAACTTTTATTAGTTTATTTTCAATTTGTTCTCTAGTAAAATGATATTTTATATCTATATGTTTAGATCGTTTGTGACTAGAGGGGTTATTTGCAATACTTATACAACCCTGGTTATCTTCAAACAATTTAATTGATTTTGTAAATTCTATTTTCAAACTTTCTAATAATGATTTAAGCCACAGTGCTTCCCTAACTGCCTCGAATAAAGCCATATACTCTGCTTCAGTAGATGAAGCAGCTACAGAATTTTGTTTTCGTGTATTCCAACAGATCACATTCGACTCAAACATTTTGAATAAGTACCCAGTTGTGCTCTTTCTATCACTCTCACTACCACCCCAATCTGAGTCTACGTATCCAATTAAGAGATTTTCATAGTTAATATTCTTTCTATATACTAATTTTGAATCTATTGTTCCTTTTAAATATCTTAAAACTCTTTTCAAACATTGCCATAGTTCTTGGTTATTTTTCTGACAATATCGACTTAACAAGTTAACAGATGTACTTAAGTCCGGTCTTGTACATATCATAACATACATTAAGCATCCTATCAAACTACGACACGGTGCATCATACTTATTATCAGAATTCAATGCTTCCTGATTTAGTTTGCTTGGAAGTGGAGAATTTGCTGGATTACATTCAACCATTCCAAATTTATTTAAAACCTTATTAATATAAGCTGATTGACTCAATCTTATTTGATTATCATCTCTATCAATTTTTATTCCGACAAAATATTTAATTTCTAAAAGATCAGTCATCCGAAATTTATTCTTCAAATAATATTTAAAATTGTTCATTGTATGAATATTTTCTGTTGATATAACTAAATCATCAACATACAATAAAACATATATATTCTTTTTAATATTCCCTTTTACTAATATATATATACATCGATCCACAGGCGAATTTATGAAACCAATTTCTTTTAAAGCTTGTTCAAATACCTCGAACCAACATCTAGCAGCTTGCTTTAGCCCATAAATAGCCTTATTCAACTTACATACTTGATCTTTTTCACAATCTACTCCTTGGGGAACTGTCATGTATATTTCTTCTTTTAAAACACCATTCAAAAATGCAGTTTTTACATCCATATGATGTACTTTCAATCCATATTGATTTGAAAAAGACATCATAAGCCTAAAACTCGAAATTCGAGCAACTGGCGCAAACGTTTCATCATAATCAATCAAGTATTCTTGCGTAAATCCACGCGCAACAAGCCTTGCTTTATACTTAATTGGTTCGCCAACTTCATTTTGCTTAATTGTAAATACCCATCTGCAATCTACTATATTTTTGTTATCTGGTATCTTAACCAATGACCACGTTTCGTTAATCAAATGGGAGTCTAGCTCATCCCTAATTGCTTCTTCCCAACTTTTCTTATCACTTCTATATTTTATCTCATCAAAAGAAAGAGGGGTATTCTCTATAGAAGACTGAGCATTCATAATACAATTTTCCAAAAGATCTTTATATGAAATTTGTGGTTTATCTTTTAACCTATCACTTTTTCTTATATTTGTCAACAGTTTATTATTACCTGGTTCACCTATATCTTCACATATAGTATCACCAGTCGAAACTGGATCGGCATTTAATTCTTTTGTTACCATATTTCTAGGCTGTTCATCTAACTGTTTATTATTTTTCTTATTTACAGTTTTATTCTCACAGATACCTGAGGAAGTACCCATATCTGAGAGTGTATTCTCGTTTCCAATATCAACCATGCTTTCTTCATTATTTAATTCAGCATTCTTATGGTCAAACACAGCTCTAGAATTAATCATATTTGCTTCATCTACAATGACATCTCTAGCAATCTCAAATTTTCCAGTTTCCGCATCCCACACCTTATAACCATTTGGTTCATATCCTACCAGTATACCTTTCCATGATTTTTCATCAAACTTTCCTTTTCTTATTTTTTTATGAACGTATACTATTGAACCAAAAACTTTTAAATATTTGAGACTTGGCTTTTTATTATGCCACATTTCATATGGTGTTTTATTGCATTCTCTCAATGCATTACTTGGGCTTCTATTAATTAAATATGTAGCTGTCAATACAGCTTCGCCCCAGAAATATTTTGGTAATTTCGCTCCTATAACCAAAGAACGAGCTTTTTCGGTTATAGATCTAATCATCCTTTCGGATACACCATTCAATTGCGGGGTATGCGGAACTGTTAAATGGTAACTAATGCCTTTTTGAACACAGAACTCCCTCATTTCATTCGACAAATATTCCCCTCCATTATCAATATATAGATTTACAACTTTAAGGTTAAAATGTGCTTCACTTTTCGCAAGGAAGTCTTTAAATATAGCAAAAACATCAGACTTATAAGTTAGTAAATATGTAACACAGTAATGGGTATATTCGTCAACAAAAATTACATAGTAATTTCTTTTAAAGGTGATAGGTGAAAGGTGATTCTTTTGAAGGTGATATCGGTCCACATACATCCGAATGAACTACGAACAACGGTCTATTTATGTGGTCTTTATTCTTGTATTTTTCAAAACTTAGCCTAGCCTGTCTTCCTTTTATACATACGTCACATAAATCATCATTAGGTTGTATATTTTCAATTAACTCAATGTTATCAACCATTTTCTTTGATTTCATTTCTACAAATTTTCCTTTACTCATATGACCTAACCTCTCATGCCACAAACTATAAATATTTTTATTTGCAGTCGATACGTATGCTCTATTTGGTAAATTAAAATTAACAATAGGAACATTGTTACTATATTTACCCTCCATAATAGTTGTATGACCTTTATTGATCATTACACCTCCTGGATGAAACATAACTGTCAAATCAGCATCCTGCATCTTTTTAACAGATATTAGATTGTGAGGAGCCTCCGGGCAGAACAATACCTCCTTTAAACAAATTTTAGCTTGAGTACTACTACATAGCTCAATTTCTCCTTTCTTTGATGCATATATAAATTCACCACATTTTGCCACAGAGATTTTGATAGGTGAATCCAAATACGTAAAAATGGTAAAAAGATTTTTGTCATTAGTTATATGATCTGACGCTCCGGAGTCCAAGAGAAAAGAAATAGTGTCATTTGCATAACACACACGTTTTAGCATAAATGCAAAGCCTGACTGGCCTGACTGGCCTGCCTGGCCTGACTGGCCTGACTCTGGTTGAATAGACACCATTTGCACTTGTTTGTGGCTTGCCTGACTATCTTCTCCACCTTTTTCTTTTTTATATATAAAGCAATTCCTTTTAAATGTCCTGCTTTGCCGCAATGAAAACATTTTAGTTTACTATTAAATTTAGTTTTATTAAACTTGTATTTGTTCTTTTGAAAATTTTGATTTCTGTGTTTTGTTATTGCGTGTTTATTTTCGTTTCTAGTCGCTTGCAAAACTTTAAGACTAGTGTCCTTACAAGATTGCTTTAATTTAATTTCCTGATCTAATAATCTGTTCTTCACGAAGGCTAAAGTCAAATTGCTTTCAGACAAAGTTTCAATCGCTATAATAATCCCATCATATGGGGAAGGTAGGGTTAAAAGCAAATGGGATATTTTATCCATTTCATCCACTTGAGCTCCGGATGCCAGCAATTCTGTTACTAAATCATCAAATGTATTAAAATGATTTAGCAATGTTGTTTCACCCTTTAGTTTTAATGATAATAATTGTTTGCGTATAGAGAGCTGTGAAGCTAAGCTTTTCCTTTCATATATTGCATCCAGATTTTTGAAAATTTCTCTAGCACTGCTTTCGCTTTTAGCAAAACCAAGAAAGGAATCACTTAGATACTCTATAATCAAACTTTAGCGCATCTATTTAGTTTCTCCCACTCATCCGTTTTTTCACCATCTTGATCAACAACTTGAAGCGCGTCATTTTCACTTAAAAGTGCTCTAACACGAAATTTCCATATGGAATATTTTTCCCCATCAAATGGTTTAATATTGCGCTTACCTTTCTCCATTTCTATTTATAAATTGTATTGATACTTATCTGCAGTTCCTAGGCATGGACTGGGCCCATAACCTATTAAATTTATATTATATAACACCAAACCAGGACACCGCAATCCAAACAGACCAATCCTCCACAGCAACCAGACCACCACAGCCAGCAACTCCTATGCAACAAAGACAACAACAGCAACCAAGATTTCCTTTATAATAATCAAACTTTAAGGAACACTTTGTACACCATCGTACAGAGACAATAAAAATCACAACACATTAGCTATTTATCAAAATTTATTGATTCCACTTAAATTTCTTTTATCTTTTCTTCTTTAATTCTTTCAGAAAACTTGTCACACCGGCGTTACAAAACTGAATCAATCTTTCAATGTTAAGTTTTACATAGCATATAAACTTAACATTGCTATAATGAATATTGCAATTTGCTTTTGTCATGCAATGTAGAACATTCTCGAATATTATCTGTGTTAACTAACATAGCTTCACATGTATGCTTGCCATGTATCTTCAAAAGTCAATATCAAATACATGAGTTGCCAACATGTTCCTCCATCCTTAAGCGAGATAGTTCGAAGGAATAAAATGCCGGCAAATTAAATTAGCTTGTATCTCTTAAATTAGATAGGCAAGTATTGCATTACGTATAGTGGCAAAAGTACATTCAAGACTGATGCAGCTATACAAGTCATTGTAGTGCGCGCACCAGATAAGAAGAGGATTATTTTTAGCAAAGTTTCGTCGACAAAGGGGTAAATAGAAAGGAACGTAGTGTCTGGATACTCTAGGGGGAACCGCAAAAAACAAGCGGCTGAGGAGGTCCGCGGAATCAATTTCTCCAATAATGAGCTTATGGATGAACAATACCCCCAGTAATATTCTCCGATTTTCCAGAGTGGGTAAGTTAATAAGAAGAAGTCTACTTCTGTATGGAGGAAGGTGGAGACTTGAGTCCCAATTAAGGCCGCGCAATGCAAATATCAAAAATTGCTTTTGAACTGACTCAAGACGCTTTATATGCTTTTGAGAAACAGGGGACCAAACGCATGAGCAATACTCGAGTATTAGACGAACCAGCGATGTGTAAAGAACCTTAGTGAGGTACGGATCATCGAACTCTTTAGCCCATCTTTTAACAAATCCAAGTAAACCCAACGCTTTGTTGGCTATAGATGAAATATGCATGTTAAAATTCAATTTCGGATCAAAAAGCACACCTAGATCATTTGCAATAGATATACGCTCCAAAGGCGTACCATCTATTACATAAAATTTCAATGCTGGCTTCACTCGGTGAAATGTCATATGCTTACATTTAGAGCAATTTAAAGCTAGTAAATTTGTTGTGCACCAACATTGGAACGAGTCCAAGTCGGCCTGAAGAAGATCCAAGGAACTCAAATCGGTAGGACAGTAAGTGTAGCAAAGTTTTACATCATCCGCATACATTATAGTATGGGAATATAATATTGTCTGTGGCAAGTCATTAATGAAAAGGGCAAAGAGCAAAGGGCCTAGATGACTTCCCTGGGGTACGCCGGAGGAAACTCCGAACGATTCCGACAGATTGCACTTGAACAGGACTTTTTGGGTCCGGTTAGAAAGATAGCTTTTCAGCCACATTAATAGGTGAAACGGAAAGCCCAGTAAATCAAGCTTATGAATAAGCAACTCGTGGTTGACGGTATCAAATGCTTTGCTGAAGTCCGTGTAGATGACATCCGTTTGCTTGTTCGCTAAAAATCCTTCCATAACTATAGAGGTGAATACAAGCAAATTTGTAGTGGTAGACCTTTGACGAATAAAACCGTGTTGACATGGAGATAAAAGACTAGAACACTGATATTGCAGTTGATTGGTGACAATCTGTTCAAAGACTTTAGGAATGACTGAAAGTTTAGCAATACCCCTCTAGTTTTCAACTTTTGACCTACTACCTTTTTTATGCAGGGGTATAATAAAAGACTGTTTCCAAAGTGCCGGGAATGACGCAGATCCCAGAGATAGCTCAAATAATTTTAAAATAGGCTCATACATGTTTTCGGCGCAGTACCTAAGCACGCAACTAGGAACACCGTCCGGTCCCGGAGAAAAGGTGGGCTTCAAAGGTTGAAGACTCTGAAGAACAATATTACCATCAATAGCAGGATTCCTAATGTAATTCGAGCTATCTAAGCGATAGGGATATTGACCAGAATGAAAACCACTGGATGAATACGTGGACTTAAAGAACTCAGAAAATAGTTCAGCAACGTCGTCATCAGTGCAAGCTTTTTTACCTCCAAAGGTTAATGAGGAAGGATACCCAGAAGTTTTCTCGCTTTGAATTTACGAAACTGTAAAACTTTTTTGGATTTCTAAAAAGTTGGGCTTTACAACAACTCAAGTAATTTTTATAACAAAGCTGATTAAGACGGTGAAATTTAGAACGAGCTATTAGATATTTAGAGGTCTGCAGATGCTCCAGATTTCTTGAACCTCTTATAAAGCCTAGATTTGATGTTATTAAGTCTGATAAGTTGCCTTGAAAACCAAGGGGGCTTATTCAAACATAGGGTATAGCGAGTAGGAATGCAGGTATCAAAGAAGCTATCAAGCGTACTGTAAAATATAGAGATAGCCGAATCGACATCAGTGCAAGCATAGAGATCCGACCAATCATGGGAAGCCAACAGGTCATTGAGCATAATGAAATTCGCTTTGTAGAAGCATCTAGATCGGGGACGAGACTGTACTTGAATCCTACGGGGTAGGCTGATATCAAGTGATATCTCTAGCGTAGGGTGAAGAGGGTCTTCTGGAAGGGATAAAGATGGTATTTGCGTAAGGGCAGTACCCACCGAGCCATCCACAAATACTAAATCCAGCATTTTATTTCCACTATTTGGAACATTGTTAATCTGTAAAAGAGATGAGTCTAACAAGCAATTGAGAAACTCATGTTGAGCAGTGGGAGTTAAAAAGTTTGAATCACTTATATTAACCCAACTAACTGTTGGCAAGTTAAAGTCACCAACAACAACAAGTCGATCGTTATCTCCCAACTGCGAATGCAAATCACAGATGGCCGAGCTATGACTAGCATAAACATCCATATCCGAACGAGGTGGGTATATACGAACAGCAAACAATTACGCTATAGCTACCGAATGAAAGCCCAACTGCTATGTATCGATTAGTTGGTTTTTGCAGTGTGGGCAAGTTAAAAACAAAGTGCAAGTTTAAGTTATTTAAAAATACATAAAATATCATTGTATTGAAATAAATAAAAATTAATATTGAAGTCAAAGGTATTTACTTCTTAAATTCGCAGGTGGATTTACATATATTTATTGTTGTTTGGAAAATTGTGTTGTAAAACTTGTACTTAGTGTTATTGTTAATCATGTAAGCAATATTAGCAAGCAATGAGTTATAATGAACATGCAGTGATATACAGACCAATTCTAAATATTCTCGCGAATTTTTTTATTCCCGCGGAAAAATTCCTCCAATTCTTTTCTCCTAGGGAGAAGAATAATTGGGGAATAGGAATTTCGAATTTTCGAAGTCAGCTGTTTTGTCAATTGAAATTTCGTTGCGCATTTCTTATTTTGTTTAAAAAATTGTAAAGTTTAATTATTGTTGCCAATTTGTTTGAAATTAAGAAATAAGGTATAAACAATGCACATTATTGCATTTCATGTGGTATTCACTGAAATGAGTAATGAATTGGTGCCACAGCAACATCAACAGCGGAACATAAGAAGAAGACGGACGCATAACACAAATCTGCCAGAGTTGCCTGCTTTCATTCAGCAAAGCAATTTTCTGGCGGCCAAGTTGAGTTGAATTCGTCCTTCATCATATGCCAAAATCTATTTAAGCCTTATTAAAAAATCCTTGCGCAATTTCTGGATGGCTGCATCAAATTTGTATACCAAGAGCTCTACCGTTGCTTATGATATACTTTTCGACTTAAAATAAAGAATATTGTGGTTGTAGTTGTTGTTGTATTAACAGTGAGAATATTGTGGTAGAATATAAATACATCTTTTAGCACAAATTTGTACAAATAAGTGTTCTTTCTTAAAATAACCAATTTCCTTTAACTATTTTGATGGATTTCCTTTAATTTAACAAGTGAAAAAAACTCCTATGAAATGGCAGAGAAATCTCCCTCTCCCTCACATTCATAATACCTACTTTTCTCCCATAACCGGTTTCCGCTTTTCGAACATTGTTCAGAATAGGAGGAAAGGGAGAAGTGAAAAAAACTCACAAGGAATTTTTATTTAGAATGCGAGGAATGGGAGAAGGGAGAAAACTCGCACGGAATTTTCGTTTAGAATTGGGCTGATGAACTCCCGATGCAACCAGTCCATTTTGATCACAGAACCTGGAACGCCAGACATGTAGGATAAGCCCTATCCATTAAATAATGTTAACTATTATATCATAGGTCCGATTTACTGAAATTTCAAAGGAATATATGGTTTTCACTGCGAGTTAAATGCGTTACAATATTTGACTAATTAATTTAGTCGAAATGTTAGTTTTACTTAGATTTGTTTATATTTAACTCTAACTAGTCATATTATTGTAAAATAACTTTAAGGAAATAAATATTTTACGATTATCATTTTATTAAATGATTGAAACTATGTTTGTCAAAAATCCCCATTTTCATATCTATTCATTTTTGTTTGGAGTGGCATCATTGATAAATGTTATAAAAAATGTGCATTTTGACAGCGCTCTCTCGAAACAAAGAGTTGCAAATCCATTCATCTATGGGGGTCATGCCAATCAGCCTACGGATTATTAATACTGATGTCCAGACGCGTCGTTTGACACCCCTCTCGATATTTTTGGTAGCGTATTAGCAGTCGACCCTTCAACTAGACTATTACCTAAAATTTTTCTTTTCCGCCTTCGGATTATTGTTGTCGAGGTAAATACACCTCCCTCGATATTTTTGGTAGCGTATTAGCAGTCGACCCCTCAACTAGACATTTACCCAAAAATACATCAGTCATTTTTTTCCTTTGCGCAACTCTTAATGACTCGCTCAAAATGCAGATGTAAAAAGCAGCCAATAATGCGCAGGGGGCCCAATAATAGGGCATGTAAAATATTTTGAAAGAAACCACCCCAGCGAAAAAGACCACCTCCGAGCAGCGTAAGAGCCCAGCTTTCGGTACCCAATATCGATATAAAGTTCCCGTTCTGGCAAACAAAAAATAGCTAAAATACATTGGACAAAAGAATGAATACTATAAATATTACCAAAGCATCCTTAAGTATAGATTTTGCTACTTTTTGAGGATCTGCCAAGCCTCCACTACCCGATATGATTTTTGTTTCTTTCGGTTTGGTTTTCTCTTCTTTTTCGAAACCGGGTGTATCTGTATCGGCTGGCAATGCCAACGTTACCGTGATACCCAAATGTCTGGTTTCCATAGCGATCGTCTCAGCCATTCCACGCACTGCATATTTTGCAGCTGAATATGGTCCATAACCATATATACCGAATAGAGCAGCTAGGGATGACGTAAATACAATGATACCTTCATGTGCCTTTTCATTTTTGGCAATACATAACGGGTACAGTTATAACTTCCCCAATAATTGACATTCATTAATTTATGTGCATCTGCTACAGATATATCTTCATATACCCCGCAAATCGCCATACCAGCACAATTAACTAACATAAATATATCGCCCAAAGTTTCTTCGATCTCATTAAATGCATTTGCAACAACATCATAATCAATAGCAAGATCAAGGCATCGATATTGAAAATTTCTGTTCAGGTGTTTGTCGTATAACTTCCATTAGTGCTACTGCTCCACCTAAAGAGATAAGATATGAGTACTGAATTAAATTTATGTATGTTCAAAGACGCGCACGTGCTTCATCAAAAAGAGATCTTACGAAGTGAATTTTCATCACGAGCAATCAGAGTTACGTTGGCTCCTTTCATTGCACATTCTACAGCCATACAAAGACCAATGCCACGCGAGCCTCCAGTAATTACCACATGACGACCTACCAGCATTTTTGGCCGCTTACGCATCACAAACATATATATGGCGATATGTACCAAAATGACAATTAGTATCCATACACATATTTCCAATTTTAACTCCATATTCTGATTATTTTGAAAGTATTGTATATAAAGTTACAACAGCGAAATTTGTGCTGAGAAAACGCACTACCTGCGAGTACTCGGTATGAGAAAGTGAAAATGCTGTAAAAACCAGTCGCATTTGATATCAGAAAGTTGCAGTTTTTGCTGATATCAAAACTTAAGGATTCAACTTTCACAGAATAGCCATTCATCTATGGTCCAAAGTATAATAACTCTTGGCACTAGGCCATTGTAAATTTTACCAAGTAGCGCAACTACCAGCTGATCGGTGAAAATTCGCACATTCACACGCACAGTTCTCGACTCAGTTTCAAAACAAAAACTTTAGATTATTTAATTCAAAATTTAAAGTGAGATAATCCTTACAAATTTATGTATACAGTATATATATGGCGTTTTTGTTGTTATTAAAATAATAGTTTTATTTATATTAAAGCTTTTATCATTTTTTTTTAACTTTGAAAAATTCCCGAACACCATTCCTTCATTATATGACATTCGACTGCCTAGTCCACTGCCTTCCACTCTATTCGCAACATAACCTCTACTTAAGCTGCCAAACTATATAGTAAACAATGCACTAGGCTTTCGCTAGCCCCCTGCACAAAAATGACTCCACAGTTAACAGAAAAACAAACAATTTAATTAGGCCTGATTACATTCACGACGAAGGCTATAAAGCGTCATACATATGTTCTATTTAGTGTCGCCACTTGTGTTAAACGCATCTATATGGAAAATATAATTGTGGCGCGGCCTATTCAACTTTTGTTGCAAGCAAAGCATAATGCCAATATGACATTACTTTATTTTGTGTTGGATTTCAAACAAGAAAAACTGACGAAACTTTATCGGAACTTCAAAATACAAAGACAATTTCTACCATAAGAAAACGAGACTATTCCCCCCAAAATTAAAAAGGGTAACGTTTTACAAGACGGTGCACCACCTAATTTTTATCAAAAATTATCAATGGTGGTATCAAAAGACGCGTCTCGACCTCCGTTTTAAGAATTAGGAAGCGGAAATCCAAATTTTATTTCTTTCGAAATTTATTCACAAAAAACCGTAAAATTACCCCGAGAGGGTCCGAATATGGGGCCGGTCCATAGTTTTTTTTGCATAGAACACCTTTCTGCGTTGGCGGCCTTCGGCCGCGCTTATAAAAAATTTCCCTGGGTGGGTGTCGGACCCAAACTAAATGCGCGCAGAACACCTTTCTGTATTAGTGTGTGTGTATGTAACAAATCTGACAAAAAACAACAACCACATCATGATTCAATCACAAGAGGTTTGCTCGAGAGCCAAAATTTTTTAAAATTGCGGCCATCTTGCTCCCAAGTTGAACTGACATCCCCTGACTGTGTTGCTTCTTGGCAAGTTTGTTTAAAAAAAGGAGTTAAAGGCAAAATCTTAGAATAAAAATATATTTCAGCAACACTTATATCTATTTGACGTTGTAATTTTTATTTATTTTTGAATTGTTTTGATCACATGAAAATTGGTAAGTTTAGACAAAAATTTAATAATGAAGCAATATACAGGAACTATTCTTGATTTTGCAGGTGTTTAGCATTACGAAATACCCGCTGCTGCAGTTTAATTGTTGTGAATTCGATTGCTTAGTTTGGGGTAAGACAATTAATTGTAAAACATAAATTTAAAATTTATTCGTGACCATTTTTCAGATTAATCAAAAATAAAGGACACCCATCCAAAACCATTGTGACGGTGAGTGACCGGTTCTGCACATCTTAAGCACACATTTTAAAGTATGCATAAGTAGTTCAATTTCAGTTTTAGCCTGTTGAAAGCACACGCACACTCATGGACAAAATAAGACGTGCACACCTTTGGTTCTTTATCATTACAAGATTTTGAATGAAAACCAATTTTATGTAATAATATTAATAACTCTAGTTACATATACTAAACATATGTAAGTCATTATAATTCATTCATTTTATAACTGGCAGTGATGCGCATCCCTTGATACTCGACCATATCGGACCAATTTTCGAAATGAACTTCTTGAGGTTAGGGCCGAACCTGAATCCTTAACGGCAATCGTGATACCGGATTGGACAATTTTCAACAAACCGACAAACAACTAATATTTGCGAGCGGAACTTGGGCAGTTTCCACACCCTAGGCATATTGATAAGGTAGTAAAGCTACGCCTACTATATTATTATTGCAATTGGTAAAATTTTTTATTTATTTTCAGGTCTTATGGGGGCGTATTGCCTTTTACAACCAGGCCGTGTTGTGATTTTAGAATTAAGTCACCTATAATTATATTATAACATAGAATGAAATAAATGGATAATTATTTAACACACAATATATATTTCAGTTAAAATAACCAAGTTGTAGCAAATATTTTAAAATTCACTTACAACTAATTTACTATATTAAAGTAAAATTTAAATTAAAATGTTAATGAAAATATTTATAACAAAATCACTTTTTCCATTGAAACTGTTCATGAATATTTGAAGGTTTGGTCATATTCTGTCGAATGGTTGAAGCGAATTTTCTCCAATTCGCATTCCTAGCACCTGTGAAAATCTTGTCTTGCTTACCGGTGCACTTAACGGACAATGTGAGCATACAAAATTTATGTACTTGTAAGAAATTAATACAAAGTACATATACAAACTTTGAAAAGCTTGAATTTGCATATGTTTGTTGCAAAGATTCGCAGTCCCCGCGAAAGTATCTGTATGGTACTGTTTAAGCCGCCTTTATCAATACATCAACGGCGGCGAACTTCTTATGCGAAGCCGTGCGCGGCGAGTGGACAGGCGCCAACACGACCATCGTCCTAAATAATGCACTGCAATGAACTAGTCAAAAACCAATAGCCGGCAATCGCGGGCGCGCTTCTTTTGGATATCTTTGCATACCAATCGTGTATATACATATATTTCGTTTGAATATATGTATATTGAAGCTAATTTCATTTATTATTAAATGTTTGTAAAAAGTGAATTGTGTAAAATCATTAATAAAAAAAAATAAATGTAAGGCGCGATAACCTCCAAAGAGATCTAAGGCCGAGCTTCTCTTCCAATTTGCGTCGTGCTCCTCTTGATTTTCCCTACAAATTGGCCGGACGGGACCTACATGTTTTATGCCGACTCCGAACGGCATCTGCAAGGCAGACGAGTTTTCACTGAGAGCTTTTCATGGCAGAAATACACCCGGAGCGCTTGCCAAACACTACCGAGGGGCGACCCCGCTTAGAAAAATTTTCTTCTAATTGAAAAACCTTATTTCTAAAATTTTGATGTTGTTTGCCCGGGAGTTGAACCCAGGGCATACGGTGTGATAGGCGGAGCACGCTACCATCACACCACGGTGGCCGCATTCATTAATAACTAAAGAATATATTAAAAACAGAAACTATAACGTCTTGCAAAAACTAAACAATCATCTTTTTATTTGTGTAAGACGAATAATTGCAACCCTACCATATTTGCATATTACAGACCAACAGCAACCCTAATAGTCTTTCTCTCACGACGAGTTAGTTACCAACAAGAGTCGAAACCATTAACATCATCCATTCGTGTGTGGCCAAATGAAATATAATCAAATATTCTAACTTTCAATGTAACTTTAATTAAACTCTTTTAATACATACTATTATTCATTAAATATTATAACTTTAAAACATGTGTATTTAAAATCCTGACAAAACATAATGTGAGAAGGTGGAGCAGTGAAAACCCCTTCTTACAGCTCAGAAGTGAGATTGCAAAGCCCATAGCAATCAACGCGAGTACAAATCGTTTGCAAAAATATGAAAATTTGTGAAAAAATGTGTAAATGTACATCGCAATTTGTTCGTGTTTAATTGTATAAAATCAAAAAACATAAACCGTGGATTCAATCGTAAATGTTTGTGCGTAAAATCGCAAAAGTCGTTTCTGAAGTCGAACATGTTTGTACGTGCATATTAAAAGCGAAAATTTTCCATCGCGTCGAATAGTGACGGTTGGCGAGTAAATTCAAATTTCAGCGAGTGTAGTTGTTGTAGATGAAGAATTTCATCTTCTCAAAAGCGAACTCTCTTTGTTGAACGAACGAGTTATATGACGAGTGTCATATTTCTCTTGTGTGTGTTTGTGTGCTAATATCGCTTAGTAGGAATTGTTGTTGGCTGCAGAGAGTCGGTGCAACAAAATTCAAAGAAGTGTAGACACAAACGGCGTAACGAAAAGCAAACGAATATATGTATAAATGTGTGCAATTACATATACAAGAGTAATTAAAAGGCAAACGAGCGAGTGAGACATACACAAATTTGGGTATTTCTAATAAGAAAATATTAGCAAATTAAAATGCTGAAGATTCATGATCTACGTGTTGATCAATTGAAAACAATTTTACGCGAAAAAGAGCTTGCCACGACCGGGTCACGGGCAGAATTAATACAAAGGTTAATAGAAGCAAACGGTGGTGAAGAAATTGAATTTATAATGGCCGAAACATCGAGTTTACAAGAGCAAATAAATGATTTGCGCGAAATGCTACAAAACGCAATTTCAGTCATGCAGACTGCGGTAACCAGTGCAAATACAAACGTAAACAATCATAGAGAAACAACGCAAACGCCAATTTCTATTAATTCGACAGTGCGCGGTAGTTCGGTTAAAGAAATTGCCGAGACTATTCCCGCGTTTGATCCATCAAATCAAAATTCTATAACAGTTGAACAATTCATCGATCGTGTAAATGCCGTGCGTGTAGCATATCAGTTTGACGATAAATGTTTATTGTTGGCCGTATACAGCCAGTTGAAAGGCGCAGCGCGTATGTGGTTTGACGCGTTGTCGGTCGTACATTCCAATTGGAATGATTTTGCTATTGCTTTGAAATTAGAATTTGAGCAACATGTTGACGAGGCGCAAGTGCATTATATCATGTCAAATACGTCTAGGAAAAGCAACGAATTGGTGGTTGACTATTGCTTTCGTATGAATGCATTAGGGAAAAAACTAAAATTGAGTGAAGCTGCAATCATAAAGTATATTCGCGACGGGTTAAGAAATCGTGAATTACAATTAGCTATTGCTGCAATTAGGTTTGAATCTGTCAAACAAATGCGCGAAGCGTTGAGCGAATATTTTGTAAACTGTGGAAAGAGTGGTGATACATTGAATCGCTATAAATCAGAAAGTAAACAAAGTGTGGAAAGCAAGAATGTCAAAAGTAGCGAGAATGCTAGTAAGATTATTTGCTATAATTGTGGAGAGCATGGACATATTTCGCGACAGTGTTCGAAACCACAAAAGAGAGAGAAAAAGAGTGAAATACAAAATACTAAAAGCGAGTCTCGAAGTGGTACAAAGCAAAATGCTGATGTGCGACAAAACGATGTGAGTGATTACGATAAATGCTTCAGTAAGATGGTATCGATAAATGGTGACAAATTTAAAGCATTTATTGACTCAGGTAGTCAATGTTCTATGATTAAAGAATCGATAGCAAAAAGTATCGATATTGAGCAAGAAAAGTGTTTACTGCAAATGAAAGGTATTTGTGGTGGTGTAAAAGTACTAAACAATAAAATAAAAGTTGAAATGTGTATTGATGAAGTTATTGTTGAGACATATCTTTATATCGTTGATGACAATGTTTTGAAAACAGATATGTTATTGGGGCAGGATATATTAATTTATCCGAATTTGAGTGTCAATTGAAAAATGGTAAAATGCATTTTGAAAATGAGCCCTTTGTGAGTGAGCTACCGAAACTAATTGAAAACAACTTAATCGAATGTAACAGAGAAATTAATGTTAAACAGAATGAAATAATCTGTGAATTAGCGTGTGGTATTGAGGATACAGTGGCGCAAACGAAACTCATCGATGTGTTAAGCGATTTTAGTGACTTGTTTTCTAAAGGTTTAGCAAATGTTGGTAAAACCAATTCTGTAGAAATGACAATAGAGCTGAATTCAGATAAAGTGGTAGCTCAAGCACCTTATAGAGTGCCTGAGCCTAAAAAGAAAATTTTGGCACAAATGATTGACGATCTGCTAAATGCAGATATAATTGCAAAATCAAATTCCGAATTTGCTAGTCCCGTATTATTAGTAAAAAAGAAAAATGGTGAAGATAGGCTTTGTATTGACTACAGACGTTTAAATGAACTGACCAAAAAAGAAATTTTTCCTGTACCAAATATTGAAGAGCGGCTGCATGAAGCCAAACAGTTTAGATATTTTTGTGTGTTAGATCTGAACAGTGGGTATTACCAGATACCAATCGAAAAGGAAAGTCGTAAATATACCGCTTTCATAACGACATGTGGACACTATGAGTTCAAAAGAATGCCATTTGGGTTGCGTAACGCACCAATTGTATTTCAGCGACTGATGGCAAAAGTACAAGAGAAAGTTGGTGGTGACATGATTCACTACATGGACGATATATTGGTAGGTGCTAATTCAATTGATGAGTTGTTACCTAAACTCAGACGTGTATTCAGTGTTCTGCGTGAACTTGGACTTACCCTAAATGCAAATAAATGCGAGTTTTTTAAAGACACTATAAACTTTTTAGGTCACGAGTTGACAGCTGACGGTATCAGCCCAGGTATGGTAAAGACAATCGCAATAGAAAAGTTTGAAAAACCTAAAAATGTAAGTGACATTAGAAAATTTCTTGGTTTGAGTGGTTATTTCCGGAAGTTTATTCCTGGATATGCCCTGATATCTGAGCCATTACGGCAATTGTTACGCAAAGATGTGCCCTTTGAGTGGACATCTCGACATGATCAATCGTTTAATGAGCTTAAGTCAAAGTTAACGTCAAAACCATTGTTGACAGCATATCGTGCTGACGCTGAGCATGAATTGCATACTGATGCAAGTTCAATAGGGTTAGCGAGCGTACTTCTGCAACGCGAAAAAGATGGTTTACGACCAATAGCTTATTATAGTAAAGCTACGAGCGACTCTGAAAGCAAATTTCATAGCTACGAGTTAGAAACCCTTGCGGTGGTTGAATCTCTTGAACGTTTTAAGTACTATATATTAGGCCAGCACATTAAAGTAGTTACCGACTGTAATGCAATAAAGTCGACCATGAAAAAACGCGAAATGATCCCGAGAGTAGCTAGATGGTGGCTGCGAATCCAAGAGTTTGACATAGAAGTAGTTCATCGTTCAGGGACAAGAATGGAGCACGTATACTGTCTCAGCCGAGCGCCGGTCGAGTCAGCCAAAGAATTAGAAGTAGCCGATATGAAAGTCTACAAAATAGCAATCGACGAAGCAGATTGGGTGCATTCAATGCAAATGCAAGATCCGAATATTCAGAAAATCATCGAAGATCTACGAATTAACAAATCTAATGTTAGAAAAGAGTACACTGTTGAAAACGAAAGGCTATACCGCAAAGTAGACAATAAACTTTTGTGGGTTGTGCCAAAATCGTTAAGATATCGAGTGGTTGATGACAATCACAGCAGATCAGGTCATATGGGTTTGGAGAAAACATTGCAGCGCATTCAAACAAAGTTCTGGTTTCCAAGAATGCGTTGTTATGTGACGAGCTATTTAAAGTCATGCGTAGAATGTGCATACAATCGAAGACCAGGCGGTAAAAATGAGGGTGAGTACCACTATGATGAAATTGATCCTATTCCGTACAAGACCCTTCATATCGACCATTTGGGACCATTTCCCAAAAGCGCAAAAAGAAATGAACATGTTTTGGTGATAGTGGACGCTTTCACAAAGTTCACAATCCTTCGGGCTGTGAAAGACACCTCGACTAAGCATGTAATCACAGTTCTAAACGAAATAAGTAGTTACTTTGGTATTCCGCAAAGAATTGTAAGCGATCGTGGGAGTGCTTTCACTTCCAAAGAATTCCAGAGGTATTGCAAAGAAAACGACATTAAAAGTATTTTAAATGCGGTACGAACTCCGCGAGCGAATTCACATGCAGAAAGAACAAATCGTACAATATTGTCAATGTTGTTACCAACGACTACAGATGATAAACATTGGGACGATAATCTCCGCAATATACAGTGGTCAATAAACACGATGATAAATAAAACAACGGGTTGTACACCATTCCAATTAGTATATGGGTTTCAACCGCGCGATATTTTAAAGAATCGATTAACTCAATTACTACACAATGACGAGGTAGTAACGAATGAAGAACTACAAGAGCTTAGAGTTAACGCAGCGCAACGTATCAACGTCGAACGAGCTAAAGCAAAGATTCGTTATGACTCCAAGCATATCAAACCAACACAGTATAAAGAAGGCGATCTGGTGCTAACTGAAAATGAACCTACGAGCACAGGTACGTCCAGAAAGCTAGAGCCCCGTTACAAAGGTCCTTTCATTGTAACGAAAGCCCTAAGCAACGATAGATACGTCATCGAAGATTTGCCTAAATCACAGCGTACGAAGAGGCATTACTCATCTGTATTTGCTTCAGATAAACTAAAGCGGTGGTGTCAATTTCCACCTGATGATTATGACGAAATCGAATACTTCGACGACAACGAGGATGGACGAGGGCGCCCATCAATGTCAGAATAGCCGACTGTAAGACGAATAATTGCAACCCTACCATATTTGCATATTACAGACCAACAGCAACCCTAATAGTCTTTCTCTCACGACGAGTTAGTTACCAACAAGAGTCGAAACGATTAACATCATCCATTCGTGTGTGGCCAAATGAAATATAATCAAATATTCTAACTTTCAATGTAACTTTAATTAAACTCTTTTAATACATACTATTATTCATTA
>JARSSU010021356.1:0-75144 GCA_029619165.1 Eurosta solidaginis
AAATACTGGCTTTTTTGGCGAAGGCACATAGCTGTAGATAATCGTTATCAGCTGTGTACGAATATAATTGGCGATAGTAACTTGGCCATAATAGTGAACATCGCAAAGCCCTTGATATTATTCATTCTGTGCCTCGCCCGGGCCATCTTATTCTTGTAATCGTGATGGCAACTTTTTCATTTACGGGACACAGACAACTGAAAACGGAAACTTTCTTATTAAGGAACTGAATGTGCCTTCACATATCATAGTCATTGCCCAAGCCCAGCGCACAGCCAAGGCTAAGTCATTTACCTCCGCGCAGATTTAGGCAGCGCATCTCTTCCAATTTGAGTCGAACATGTTTTATACCGACTCCGAACGGCGACCAAGCTCAGAAAAACTTGTATCAAAATTTTTTTTCGAAATTTTCGATATTTCTTGCTTGGGATTTGATTCCAGGAGCTTATTATTCAAACTATTTGGCAGTACAAACTTAAAAAAAATAAAATTTTAATATCAAAATAACCCACTGTGCCGTTTTAAGAGAGTTACACAGTAATGAGATATATGCAGTTATGGCATAAATCAATAACAAAGCGCACAATTACAAATCGAATTATAAAACATTGAATTTATGAATGTCCATAAATGAATCTTAGAACAGAAATCGTTAATCGTCCCCACCAGTGAACAAAATGACTAGCAATACAAGAGAAAATTAAATGAGCGATGCCGATCATTTGCAAAGGTAAAAGTGCCGAGCTGGCCACTTGGTTGATGTGCTAGAACTCAGAAACATAACCCACACACACACACAATCCATTCCATGTGCGCGTTTAAATTGAGTTGAATTTCGAGCATCATTCCGTGATTGATGGGCGGTTCATAACAAGCGCGTGATTGATATACATCAATGGATTTTCCAATTAGTGCCATCAATGGCTAAATATATAAAGCTCATGCAAATCTCCCACGTTATGGATGGCATTTTAAGGAAGCCGCTTGGTTGTCAGCTTTCGTTTCATTATTTCGTTTATTTGCCGCTGCTTGTTCTCAACCAACTAAGTACCAGTGGTTGGGGGGGTAAAGTTACTTGTCAATGTGTTGACTACCGTACTCACTAAGCCGTCGAATATTTGCAGATTAATCTTGAGAGTGGTATGGCGTCATTTGGCACTAAGTATGGCACGTAGCAAGTGGCAGTAAGCAAAAAAACGTGAATTTAAACTGCATACCTTTATACAGGGCTGTTTTAAAGATAACCGAAAAAGGCGCGAAAAAAATAGTGGAGTTCATGATCGATAGATATTTACAATTAAACGATGTGCCCTAAAGAGCCCTCCGGAGAGGGCACTCCTTGATAGGTGACACATCAGCAGTGACAGACACAGTCAATAAAATCCAGGCAGCATACCAGCAAGTGCAGAACAGGAACAGCACTCGCAATATCTGCCCGAAATCGTAAGGGCCTACCTGAAAACCCAGTTGCTAACTTACGAATCTACTCACGGTCAAAGTAAGGAGTTGGTAAGATGTATGACAGGCTCTGATCTCTGAAATGTACCTTACGACAGTCGTCATCGCTGATTGACTGCTATCCTAACAAAAATGCACAACATTAATAGAGGGGTGGAGGTGTTTCCTTGCACATTTGTGGAGCACGCTAAACGGCTTTCAAGTATAATATAGGGGGTCCAACGTCATGTATGGCAAACTGCTCTCATCAGATGCTGCGTATCTGTTGACTGTTGATTGTTGCCAGAACCATATCGATATATCTTCCTACTCAGAAAAGATATGAATAATCAACATCGTAGTAGAAGCGAATAAAGACATTAAAGCACAAAAAGAATCTCATCAACGCTGGTAACTAGTGTGAAGAAGAAATGAAGGAAAGTGAACTAGAAGAATAATTTACGAACTGAACCCATGGTTGAAGCAACCACATGTCGAGATCGGTTTCTAGTTGACTCAATTCTTAACAGGATACGGTTACTCTGTAAAAATTTCAGAAAAATGGAAAAGGTTTAAAACATGAACTGACATATTTTGAAACTATAGACGACCTCATCCTTAATGTGGGCAGTCGACGTCTGCCTGTGCCACTTAGCTTGGATCCATCCGTAAACAACCTGACAACACAATTCATTTCTCTCATGAAGGGATATGAGGATGAGATCGAAGCCGATCGAAATGCTATAGTGCTCAAGATTGCAAGCTTATATTAAGAGTCTAAAAGGCTTCTGCTCACGATATGGAACGGCATTGCATTTGTAGGAATTGTGCATAGGTCCTCCCCCAATCAGCGTCAAAGGCTGCACCGCTTCCAACCTTTTGATCGTGGAAGAAGTATATTGTGTTATACAATCGATGAGAACTCCGTACAAGAGAATCGGCTCGAGGCTCACAATACTGCCAACGTACGGCCCGCCCTTGGAGAGAACCATCAGCGTTTTTCAATTAAGCCACAACAGCAGTACTACTTCAGAAAAAATTTAAAACTCGGTAGCTAAGCACGCCCACCCTTCATTTAAAAATATAATCCCACGTATTAGAGACACATATGTGTGTACAAAGCAGAGATAACCAAAATTGAAACTGTGGCTGTGTGAGTAAAACAAAAATCAGCTAATAATTATTCTACTAAATGGTTATCCCTGGTATAGAGTGAAATATCTCTATCTTATAAAACTACAACTCTAAAATTTTAAAACAATGTTTTCGTAAGAACGACTAAAAACGAATTTTTGGCGCGATTAACCTCCGAGGAGGGTTAAGCCGAGTTTTTCTTCCAATTTTCGTCGTACTCCTTTTAATTTTCTCTACAAATTGCCGGGATGGGACCTGCATGTTTTATGCTGACTCCGAACAGAATCTGCAAGGCACTGAGAAGCCTTTCATGACAGAAATACACTCGGAGTGTTTGCCAAATCACTGTTGAGGGGCGACTCGGCTTAGAAAAATTGTTTTCCAAATTTTTCATATTACTTTGCACGGAAGTTGAACCCAGCGAAGCACACTACCACCACTGAGGCTGCTCATACCTTTGAAAGAAGCTTTGCATCGAATAGGTGAGGATATCTCGAGAGCAGTTGAAGGTATCGTGATAAATTTTGCATGACTTGTATCTATTTAAAAAAAAACAAGTAAGGAAGGCTAAGTTCGGGGTGTAACCGAACATTACATACTCAGCTGCCAAATTACAGCTTGCAAAACTTTTAGATTACCTTCTTTCAAAAGTGGGCGGTGCCACGCCCATGTCCAAAATTTTACTAATTTTCTATTCTGCGTCACAAGGTCAACCCACCTACCAAGTTTCATCGCTTTATCCGTCTTGCTAATGAATTATCGCACTTTTTTCGGGTTTTCGAAATTTTCGATATCGAAAAAGTGGGCGTGGTTATAGTCCGATTTCGTTCGTTTTAAATAGCGATTTGAGTTGAATGCCCAGGAACTTACATACCAAATTCTATTAGGATACCACAAATTTACTCAAGTTATCGTGTTTACGGACAGACGGACGGGACAAGGCTAAATGAATTTCTTTTCTTCGCCCAGATCATTTTGATATATAGAAGTGTATATCTATCTGCATTAGTTTATGCCATTACGGGGTACCGTTATGCGAACAGAATTAATATACTCTGTGAGCTCTGCTCAGCTGAGTATAAAAGTCATGAATTGACAGTCGGTAGCATCTACAAAACTTTGGTAAGCCTGAAAATGTTCTCACCAAGCGTTTCTAAGACGACTAAGGACTATATTGCTTGAAAAAAGCCTGCAAACTCCTCAAATTCTTTATGACAACGATATCGTTTACATGCACTCCTCCGCCTATGCTGTGAAGTCCTAGACAAAGACGTGCTACTTTACCAGTCACTTCACTACTTTAGTACTCTACGGTCTGTAGTTCTCTTGTGTCGTGCTGCTGGTCACATCGCTTGTTTTCTATTTATTTACAAGTTCGTGCCTATCTCCTTCAGCGCATTGAGAAACACTTACTTAGCCCGGATATCAAGAGGTGCTCTTTGTAGGCAGGCAAGTGCTGCACTTATACCGCGTGTCAGTGTGATTAATCACGGTTTCTTCCTGTTTTTCCGAAATTAATCTTGAAACATTCCAAATATTTGTACCCCAACACCCGTATCTCACATTAAAACGGTCCTGTAACTACTACCAACATTTATCCATTTCTAAGATGGCAAACAAAATCCTTCAAATCGGCCCCTCAACGCTTCGTTGATGCCTGACTAAGCTTTCGGAATACTTAGCACAAAATGTGCATTGCACGGCATTAATGTTGCACGTTGCAAGTGTGATAACACGAAAATGATGAGATAGATGACGATTTAACGTATAGTAGAAGGATATGGAAGAGCTAAAAGCAATGGAGTTTCCGCTTAAGAGGCAAAGCAGCATGAAGAGCAGCGAACCAGCAGAGTAAGCCGAAAAACGCGTGAGTTGAAATATGTACGGCACCGTCCGAAACTGGCAATGAAGTCGGGAGAGAGCTTAGTGTGACACTTAGATGCTTAGATTTAGATGCAATTGCAGCACTACACTAACAATTCACACGCTCCACAACTCCACACTGCCATTTCGCTTGATAATCCTCTTTTCGTATTTGCCGCGCAGTAACAGAAATGTAACATTCATGCAAAGAAATAAATAACCTTGGCGGAAAATATCGCTATGAAAGGAAAAATTTGTTTTTGCAATGAAAATGAGGCGAGCCAATGATGGAAGTTGTAAGAAAGTTTAAACGACGGTCGGTACCATAGTTTGCATAAATAATTTCTAGTGACATTTTAACGAATATAAAAAATTCATAAGCGTTTGTAGGAGATCGAAAGAGTCTTTT
Organism: Eurosta solidaginis; assembly: GCA_029619165.1. Lineage (NCBI taxonomy): Eukaryota > Metazoa > Arthropoda > Insecta > Diptera > Tephritidae > Eurosta > Eurosta solidaginis. The sequence goes on from JARSSU010021356.1 coordinate 4,844, forward strand.
TGGCTGGTCGAAGTTTGCGGTTTGGAATTTTATAATTTCGATTGACATTATTGAAGATCAATTTGGAATGCTTTTGATTTTATATGGAACTAAAGTTATTAAATTTTAAAGCTTTGTTTTATTGGCTTAAAGTCAGTTTATAGTTGAAATGAATGCTCTTAAATCCATGTCGCATTATGTGAACTCTTTCTCGAAGAGACTTAGGACTAAGGCCAGCTGACCCATTTTGATAAGACTGAATGAGCAAATGCCCTCTATATATGTATGTAAAAAGTTGAACCAATTTGTACGTCTAATAAAGCACAGGATGTTCTCAATTTCAGCTGAGCCAAGCTCCGTTAACCAGCCGATGAAGTGCTTGTTCAGACATTCAATGCATGTTATGGCTAGAGCCGGGCATCTACAGAGGAAATTTTCAACACTTTATATCTCGTTGGAATTCCCATGCGTACGAAGTGTACTCCCATCGGACAGTGTCCCTTTATATCCCGTTAATGGACTTACCAGGCATTGAGATTGTATAGTTCGGATCTCAATATGAGAGGCCAGGTTTGTCGAGACACCTCACAGGTGGGTTCCAGTGGCCAACTGACATTGGCAGAAGGAGCGATGTGCCTTAACTGAATAACCTCGATCTGTTTAGTGGGGTTCCTCGCTAGCTTATAACCAACTCAGCTTCCAGCTATACCACTGTGACCCAGGACCCATGTCACCATTGCGGTTCACCTAGAGGCTACTGTCTGCCTTGAAGAGCTTTGTCGCTGTTTGACTGCTAGAGTAAATTGAAACAGATGTGGTATTCTTAGTAGCCAATGAGCAATCTGTTGTTCTTTTTGTAGCGAAAAAGACACTCCCCGAAAATTTTGGGTAGTGTTATCGATTTTGATGGTCTTTGACGGATATAGATTCGGTAGGTTTCGGCAAGAAGCAATATTAAGGTACAAGCCCGAGCATCTCGAGAATGACTTAAATGACCCCATTAAACCTTCTACGCCATCCTGGCCCCACGCCTAGTTTCATGAGGAACATGGGGTCGCCAGAGCCCTAGGCTGCTAAAGAAACAGGATTCGCCACGAGTAGGTGAGGTTGACAACTGGGTTGGAGAAGCTATAAATTTCGCTGGCAACCCCTTGAATCATTTGGGTATTTTAGTCGCCTCTTACGGCAGGGTACCTGCCGCGGGTATATTGTAAGCCTCCTAACCCGCTTGGGAAAGTGAACAACCTCCTTTATGCCGGTCGATTTTGCCTGAGAAATTAAAGCGAAAGATGTTTAAGTAAATATCATTACCCACATTACCATTAAGTTGGACGCATCGGTGAATACTGCTGTGGGCTCTGTGCATGGAGATATCATCCCATTCATGTTGCTCTGGATTCGTATATTCGATGTTTGTTATCTAGAGGAAGGTTCGGAGTAGTAGAGTCTAGTTGACCAAAGCTTTTCGTAATGGTTCCCAGAATAGTGGTATGTTCAAATTTGACGTCGCTCCAGGGCAAGTCTATATTGGGTCTGGCCGCAATAAAACGCACCTACAGGAGGCTGAGCATATCCTCTAGAGACTTTGTGGGTGTAGATTTTAATGTCCCTGATATAAGCATTTCGGTGACTGCTTAACTCTACTGCACATCCAATGAATAATGTGAGGTCTTAAATCTCACGTTTTGCCCACGGATGCTTTACATGTGTAGAGGACAGTTACTACTTTTCTGGATCTGTCCTCAACGTGCTTATTCCAGTTCAATTTATTGTCTAAAACACCTCCGAGGTATTTAACCTCTGGTTAGAGTTCGAGCCTTACCAAGTTTATTTTCGGAATGAGGGGTGGTAGTTCGTCGCGTTTGGTGAAAGGAACTATTTTAGTCTTTGCAGGACTCACTTGAGGTAGCTTGCACGGTAACAGTTCGCTACGAGAACTAATGCGGTCTTTTAAAGCGAAGTCATCATCATAAACGATAAATTGGCAATCATTTCTTTCTAACCTCAATCATGTGTTAACTGTTGCTAGTAGAGGCGATAATACACCCCTTCGGGAGTTTCGCACTTGTAACGATACCTGCTTTTTGATTTCGCTATTGCGTCAGGTTCTTTGTGCTATTTTTAAACCCCGTACTGTCCGTGTCTAATATGTGCATTGACCATGAACTATGCTTTTTCATTCTTATTGTAATCTTTATTTGAAATAAAAGAATATCAATTTTCTGTATTACAATAGATACTAGAAACTTTGTTTGATTTTCGAAACCAAAGTGACATATCCTTGAAGTGTGTGATTAATGTTTACAATCCACATACAGGCATGTAACTACATCCATGTGTGGCATGTGAGGATATCAGTTTACAAATGAAGTTCAATACAAAATTGAGTTTTTAATCTCGTGTCTTTAGCGCACCCCACCTTCTAAACTTGATCTATTGCTAAAAAATTGATTAACTAGTTATCTTAAAGCAAATTGTCAAATGACACTTCACACGCGCATAGTTGCATGCTGCAACAAAAACAAAAATTACGCAAGTAAGGGTGTCTGCGATTTCGTGTAACCGAACATTAAATACTCAGCTGAAAGCTGGCTCATTTAGCTTTAGTTTTTTGACACAAATTATTGGTTTTTAATCGATTTTCCACACTTTTATTAGAAATATTTTTCTTTATCACTAGAGGTAAATTATTTTTCCACCTTTGGCTTCGGATACGTAGAGCAAAGGTTGCTCAAAAAGGGGCGCTGCCACGCCCATTTCCATGTTATTGTCATAAATACACTTTAGAAGTTAAATAGAATTAATATAAAAATGTTTTTCGTAAAAATATTGCCTACTACATCGGCCTAATATTTTTTTAATCTTTTATATAAAAGTGGGCGTGACTCTTCACCAACTACGTTAATTTTTGCCAGACTCATTCCATATAGTAAGTCTAACTAGTTTACCAAGTTTTGTGATAACAAGTTAAACCAGTTTTGATTTATGACTAAGAATACTTGAAAATTCTTTTTTTGTCGGAAGTGGGCGACGCCACGCCTCTTTTTGATAATGTTTGATCAATAAGATATCTCTAAATCTACTAAGTTATCATGCTCACAGACTGACAGACGGACAGGGCTAAATTAATTTTTTTTTCATCCAGATTATATTGTTATATTAAAGTCTATATTTATCTCGATTAGTTTATGTCGCTTTGCTCAGCTGAGTATAAAAATTAAAGTATAAACGTTCATGTACATTAGGGTGGGACAGAGTTGAATGTTTTGTGTTACGGATTTTCCTTCCACGATAGCATTACCAGAATACATGAAAGCTTCGATCAACTGGGTCACAAAAAATAGCGATACCAAAATAAAATAATCGCTGGGGATAAGCTCATGAAAAAATTTGAAATTAAATTATTACCGATAGCTAAATATGACCGATTCGATGGGACGTGATGAAGAGCCAAATCCTGTATAAGAAAATAAATAAAAAAAGAAAGGAAGGACATATATGCAGGAAATTGGAACTGTAGGGTGTCCTCGCTGAACGTTGTGCTCCTTAAAAAACCCTATCGTATACCTAAAAGATACCTATGGGGTTATGTATCTGTACATAGTTTGTGGCATAATGCTAAACGGTGCCATCATCGTTCTGCGGTCCGCGCATCTACGCACCTCTGCCACTTCCTTTGTTCAAAAATATACGAGATTTTTATAGCAAAGTCGTTATGACAAGCGGCAATAATGTTGAGCAACTCACATCAAACTCCCATTTGCGTCCGCTCCAAACGCCACCTCCAGCCATTGAGGCTTCATTCTTCGCAGTATGGACAAAAGCAATGCTGGACACCAGTCTCTATCTTCGACGAAACAAATTGAAGGAGCAATTTGGAATTAATACTTCTTGTCGTTCTTGTCATATTCAGCTGGCGTAATATGGCATTTTAACCGATCAAATCCATTGTCACCTTATTCACAATGTGGACAATATGGACATCCACTTCAATGGCATAACGCTGGATGGATTGATTGAAGTTTGGAAAGGAAAGGAACAAGCTTTCTTTTCAAACTAAACAAATTTGTACTTGGAATAGTTACAGAGGCACCATCATACCATTGCATCAGTGTTTAGACAATGGCGATATGGGAAACAAGTGCTTTAGTGAACTTTTATTAGGAAGTGACTGACCCACACATAGAAGGCATCCACAAGGGTCAAAATGTCTCCAAATAGAAGTGGCGGAGGCTCCCATGCAAACGCCTTCTCAAACCAATCCCAACCTTTTATTCTCCGAAAATCCGCTTTTTCTACACTTTTATATCACAGCATCCATTTTTTTCTTTTGCTTCTAATTTCTGTACTTGTTGGTCTGCCTTATGCACCAGAACCTCCCAGAATTTCTACCTCTTCTTCTCTCACTGCGCTCATTCTTCTCTTTTTCTCAGGATACCTTCCTAGTAGAAACTTTATCCACCACCTCTATCACTATCTAAAGAACCGGCCGTCTTTTTTATTTCAAATTAACAAGCGTCTCCCAATCGAGAAAAAAAATCGCTAGGCATTAAGACAAAGGCCAATTTTTTTCCTGGTAAAACAAATTGACCCACCCTAATTTGACTTGATGTAGGTGGAACGCGGTGACTCAGCAATAGCGTTGAAATCATTAGAACGCTTGTTGAGAGTGCAACATGCTAACTAAAGCGATTGAAACGCGTCTGCCAATTCATGCAACATTTTGTAATTTGAGTGCGTCAAGAGTTTGCAGGGTGGCTGCACAGTGGCATATACAACTACACATTCCTATTTATATCTACTTGTATTACATGGCTACCCCGTCGAGGTCAACATCATAAGTCGTCGCCCTCCTTCTTCCACCGCTATATTTACGAAAGTGATAAAATCATCACATTAATTTGCGATTTTTCGTGCATTCGCTCGAGCGAGTCTAGGATGAAGGGCAGCAGGATGGTGGCTGAGAGTGTGTGTGTGTGTGCATGTGTGCACACCGATGAGGTTGAGGAAGCGTGCAGCCTCTTTGGCTTTATTTTTTCCGTGCAACAAAACTCTATTTTTTTCGTGTCATACATTCACTTTAATGCAGAGCGGCCATACAACAGCCGCATCATTTTTAAACGTGCGTCACGTGCCACACAAGCCGCATGCGAGCGCAATTATGCTGAAAACATTTATTTGCGCTCACCGCTTTGTTTGTGTTTTTTTTTAGCTTTTTCAATTATTGTTTGCATTTTTGCGTTTTGTATTTTGAAGTTTGGCGGCGAAATGTTGCAAGACCTAATTATTGTTATTTGGCAACACGCAACAAAAATTCATAACATGGGTTGTGTGTGCGGAAGAGGGTGTGTGGGGGATTTGTGCTACGTCGGTGGTAGCCGGACGCACTGACTGTATTGCTCGGCTTGTGGAGTTTCCGCTAGTTTAAAAAATGTCGACTCTTTTTGTTGCCCCCAAAATTTTACGCCAATTTCAATTGCAACGTTGTGTTTTGTTTTTGTTATGTTAAACTGAAATTTGTTCAATGCATATATTTTTCTCTATAACTTTATGTCACTCGCGTTTTGTTTTCACAGCTTCAGTACTGCTTATTTTTGTTACTTTTGCTGTAACTAATCAACGCCCGCGATCGCTGCAACATGCTGTGTGCCGCACGTCCTTTTTATTACTTTTTTTCCACCCTTTGGTGAATGTTGGGCCACATCTGGTTACATAGTGATTTGGTGGCAGATTCCAAATTAATGTTGTAAGTGTTGCAATATATAAATTCATTTGTGCGGCACATCAGAGTTTTGTTTTTTCTGTCATATAAGGGTGACATCTTTTTCTGTTTGCTTTCAATGCAATAATTCTTAATTTCTTCTTTACTTTCCTTTTTTAATGTAGAGGATATTGCGGAGGCTGATTATGTAGGAGTATTTTGAGTTAATATTTATAATGTCAATCACAACTCATTGCGACCAGCGGTTTAGGGGGCTTAGAATATACCCGCGTGAGTATGCCCGTCGTAAGAGGCCACTAAAACACCCAATTGCTTCAAAGGGGTTGTGTAGCCCAACCCTCTCAAGGTGATACCAGTACAGTTTATAGCTTCTCCAATCCAATTTTCAAACTCACCTACACGTCACAAATCCTGATTCTTTAGCAGCCGCGGCTCTATCGACCCCAAGTTCCTCATGGAGATAGGGGGTGGGAAACGGGATGGCAAATAAGGTTCAATGTGGTCATATTAAATCGTTACCGATATGGTTGACCGTATACATTAATGGTAATTGTTCACGGAAGGTACCGGATCTATATCAGGCACAGGACCATCAACAACGATAAAACTCCCCAAAACTTTCAGAAAGTGTCTTTATCCTTACAAAAACAACAACACTTCACTACAAAGTCATGTTATATGCATCGGTAAATACGCTCCAGCCTAGAGGGAGGTTTTACCCGACCAATTCCCGCTAGTAATAAATGCTGAAAAACAACAACAGTAAAGCAGTTGAATTAGAAAACCGTCACACATTCATGTGCGCAGCAAGAAAGAGCAGTTTCTGCTCAGCCACGTACATACATATACATAGAAGGAAAAAGTGAAAGAAGGAAGTAAGCAACTAATCGAGAAGCTGTTCCCTAAAAGTCTAGACCCTGAGAGAAAGAGGCGATCGAGGCAACTGTAAGAATAAAAGCAGTGAAAGCTAAAGAAAAATCTATCAGCTCGATTTTAACACGCTATAAGTGTAGTACGCGAATACATTAAATTGTGAAGATCTACTTCCATAGTAGTACTTTTAATAAAGAGAATTTAATTTTAAGAACATGTGCGTTCATTTATTCGACAGTTCAGGAATTTGAACATTGACAGAAGGCGCAGAGTTGTCGATAATCCTTATGATTCGTTACAATATACTGAGTAAGATGGGTGCAGTACTTTTACTACAGCAATAACAGGAACGGGCAAATCTTTTGTTCGGACCAAGTCAGAAATTGCTGCCCTTTCAAATGTCTTTAACATTTCAAGTGCCAATATAAAATAGTTTCTCTTCAGGGCTTCTTGTCAATACACTGAAAGAGAAAGACTGGTAAAATCAACCGAAATACGGGTCAATTCAACCGAAATTTCTGTCAATTTTTATACATCCAACAAGATATTGAATCAACTGGCGCACAAATCAGTGATTCGTAATTGACCGGTTTAATAGTCAAATGAACAAAAAAGTTGTTGCGACAGCTTTGTACGAAAGTACCTGTGTTGCCATATATATACGTAAATATATGAATACATAAATACGCCTGTTTGCTACATATAAGTTAAGGATACTTTTATTAAGAATTCTCCAAAAAAATATATTTTTAGGGTCTTTACGACCTTTATTGAGTCACAACAAAAGTAGAACTAACTTTACAAAAATTATTAACTTACACTAAACTTAATTAATTGGTCGACTCCGTTGGCGTCGCTGCTGCTTTTTGCTATTCCCCGAATTAGCCAACTTTAGTTGCGCGTGTTGGGTTTCCTGTCTATATGAACTGGAGCTTTAATTTGCTGACATCGCGTCTGGCAATTTTGTGGGAAAATATTGAACTTCCGCTCTACATAAATTTAAACTCATTTTGCTGACATTGCGTCTTGAGCTTTTGTGTGAAATATTGTGCAACAATAGTTGCATATCCGCTTTACCTGCATTTATTATTGCTTACTAATTTTTTATTGTTGTAGCAATTCTTAACATATGCCATGTTAACATATACATACATATATACGCACTTATTAAACTTACCGAACTTCAATTAAGCGCACATCAAATATGCTGGCACACATTAAATATTACTTTATTAGTTTGTTTAATTGAACTCACTTTCACCAAATTTTATATTTTTATAACTAGCAGGGTACCCGAGGTTGTTCGGGATGCGTATTTATATTAAAGTGGCCCTTATTTTTTTTTAATTTTATTTAGTGTATGTGTACGACAACCAATCGCACACCTACCAAAGCGTCGCAGTACACACGAAAACTTTGCGCCACCTGTCAATGAATAGATAAACCGAATTGCACCAAAAGGTTTGAGTCCCTGATTAACGCATGTAAAAGGTTTAAAAATCTTAGCTAAAAGTATTTCATATTGTAGGTAATTTAAAGATTTTGGAGCAAATACATTTTGACCGATAACTCAGTTATCGATTAATTTATTGAAATATCACAAAATTCAATGAAACCTGTGACCTTCCTCTATTGTTTGATGCCCATATTGTACGCATATTTAGAGGTTTTAGGTAACCTCATTTTAACCGATTATCGTAATATGGCAGCGTGAAATAATTTTTTTGGTACGCCACTGTATCTTTCATGAATTTGATTTTTAATTTATATGAAATTGAAAAAAAACTTTGCAAAGGCATTCTTTGATATTTGTTTGGAAACTAAGTGCATTTTCCTTCGTTTTTCATCCTTAAAAGTAGCTTAATTATAGCTTTAACAACTACATCTTTTTTGTTTCTCACTCGATTTTAATGAAATAAGTTCTAGGCTATCCATCTGTGAAAGTCTCATATAAATCCATTGTTAGTTTCCGAGATTATCGGTATCATACAGACAAACAGACAAACAGAAAAAGTGGTGCCGATGGATTCTACGACATTCCAAACGTCAAGTACACTCATTTTTTTTTAGAAATCTTGGATGTACAGACACGATTTTCTAGAGATTTATTATAGTATACATTTATTTAATTTATAGTTTTGAACTTCGCTTTTCAAATAGAAATTAAAATAGTAGTCACAAAACTGATTCTCAATTCTTTCAGTTGCAGCCAGTGCACGGACTTTACCACTTTATTGGTAGATCTACCAACTTTTTAGCTATTTTCATTTTTTAACACTTCTACCACCAAAGCCCGAAAATCTACCAACATTTAAATATATTCGCATTGAAACTAAATACTGTGATCATTAGGTAAACGTATTTAATTGCCGAGCACACCCAATTAACATTAAGAGGTGACACTATCCAAACTAACCAATTTTGAAAAATTTGTGCACAAATTCAAACAAGAAATAAATTTGTTTATGAAATAAATGTAGTAAATGTGCACGCAAATATTTCCTGCGCTATTTTCATCATTTTTTGTAAATAATTTTGAACGAAAATAAAAAAATTTTAAGTAAACGATAACATGCCGAAGTCGGTTATTTTGTGGCAGTATTTTTGGTACATTGGAAAATTGTTGTTGTAATTAGACGTTTCGGTAAATTTTCGTCAGTATTTCAAGCTCGAAATACAGAAAAAAGCAAGTATCATATAGGCAAAAGCTATGTATATATATACAAATTTATATGTATTTTTTGTTTTGTTTACATGTTTTTTTAAAAGTGTTATTTCCGTGAAATGTGCTAAAGTGTAGCTTTGTTTTCTTGGAAAAAAATCTACCAACTTCTACCACTATTTTAATTTTTCGTCTAACAACATTCTCTTTTTAAAAGTCCGTGCACTGGTTGCAGCTCAGCTCATTCTCAATTTCTTCTCTCGCATGTAGTTATCACACTTGATTATTTCGAACAAAACTTGTAGTATAAATGTTTGACATAACATTTTAAATAGAGAACTTGTAAGTTATAGAAAAGTAAAGAATCATATCGCAGGAAGGTAATTCACCACTGGAGTAACTTTACATGTAATTCGCGCAAGTTTAATTTTCGTAACACTTTAAGTTGAAACGATTCCAAAACAACTCAAACCTTTATGTTGTCGGAAACATCAACATTAAAAAAAGATGTTTTTTATTATGTTATTAGATTCGTTCGCGTGAGTGAAAATTCGTAAAAACTTTGAACAAAATGTTACTAACTTTGGAAAAATCCTGTTCGTTCAAACAAAACTTTTGCAACAAGAGGGCGCAATTTTGCATTTCGCTTGGAGGAGAAGTTGCAAAATTGTACCCGATAAATAGTTGTCCCGGTATCTCATAATTTTTTGCACAGTAAATTCAAAAAAGGGTTTTTTCGTTTTGTATTGATAACTGAAAAACTAGTTTTTTGTTGTTTTTCCCATTTTGTGTGTTTTTTCGATTTGGTGGTTTTCTTATTTTGGTGTTTTTTTTTAACAAGTGGCACCATCGTCATAAGTACAAATTAGAGAGCGCAGTGAGCGTAAAATTTTCTTTGAAATTTGCTCATGTATTGACTGTTTATCGCTGTTGAAATGACCAGTGAGATCAGTTGTGTTAACAGAAAAATCAGTTAGATTGATTAGGAATCTGTCAATTTTACAGAATTTTGTTAACTTAAGAGCGACAATTTCTCTTCTGTTGAAATGACTAAACTAATTTGTTCGCTTGACAAAGAACTCGGTCGAATTAACCATAATTCGATCAATTTCACCAAATCTACTTTAAATCAAGAACAACAGAACCGATTTGTTGATTTTACTAGCACCATTTCTTCAGTGTACGGTGATCCATGCATGGCGTATAGCGCTGCCTACATTTTACGGAATCCATGCTAGAGTGTGACTGGCCATTGTTTCGCGGGAGGTCTGGTACAAGCAGAAATATCTGTGCTTATGGTTTCCGTTGTCAGTTAGTTTTCCTGGTTTTAGTGGTGAGACCATTTCGCATATTTAGCGACTATCAAATTTGGATAGCTTATTAGCTTAAGCTATGTGTTTTACCACCAACGTTGTACTGCGCTAAAGTTCTATATATTTTAAAGACTTTGGCTTCTTGACGTTTCCCTTTGCTTCTGACTTCGTAGATCATTGCCCTGATCATAACTTTTGTTAATTTTCTGGACTTATAAGATGGAGGATGAGAAAGTAGTGAGAACTATAAAATTCAACTTGTTATTAAGTTTAGTCGGCTTGGCAAGATGCTTCAGAGCTGACCATGACTTGCCACGCTAACAATGCAGCGTCGGTTCCTTAGGTGCTTTTCCCATTTGATTTATGTGTTATTATCTTACAAGTCTTTTGATTTCTACGATGTGGGCCCTGACGGTCGTTTCGACTGTATAGGGACACCTGTTATCGCTTTGTGGCTTCTTTCCTTTTCGATATTTTGCTGCCAAGACAAAGCTAGCCGAAGTAGAGGCGACTTAGTTTTATAGCTCCCAATCGCTCTTTCGAAAATCTGTTTGAGTTGCGAGCGCAGCGGAAAATTTATCTTTAAATTTCTGAAATCCGTTAGGTCCACGCAGGAACACGCAACAATCTGGAGGACTAGTCGCTTTTAATTTTGATGATTGTTCGGCTTCGTCATGTCCTTAGGTATCCGCTAGAAAATTTGGCCTTGGAGCATAGTGGTCCATACAAATCTCGTACTTATACAGTTCAAAACAAAACTTCACTAATACATGGATTTACGGTTTTATGAAGAAGCGGTTGATACAGGGGTTATATGAACGTATCATATATGACGTCAAATAAAGTAACCCCAGATGGATTGGATTAAAATGCGCAAATTACAAATTGACACAAAGGCAGATTAAGACCGCAATCAAATAAGTTTGTACATTTAAGGCAATACTACATTACATACTTACGTACAAACTAGTGATATACGTAAAGGGCGTTAGTACATATAACCAACATTTATGAAAAGGAAACCACGCTAATTTTGATTGAACGTCCAGCAGCGCATTGAAGTGTGCAACGTGCAACACTAAAGCGGCATGAAACATGCATTTCGGTGATATATAAAATCAAAAAATCAACAATGACCAACGCATTTCCCGGATTTCCGAATGTCTGTGCGCCGCCAACCCCTATGGTCATTTGATGACTTTGTTAGCCAGCAAGTAGCTTTGATGGTCAATCGAACGATGGTCGATGCCTGAATTACGCGCTGATGCAATAAATATGTAGAAAACGTATTTGTACAACGCTCACGGCATTGCCATTATCAATGCTTTGACGCAAAATCATTCAATTGAAGAGACCATTACGAATGCGCGAATCAAAGCAGCCAGCTGCCTGAAATGCAAGGCTACGTAGGACTTTGTTGTAAGATGAGGGTTGTGAGGGTCGGGAAAGAGTCGAGAGGGCTGCATTATTGTGGATATCTAATAAAAGTACTCGAATGTAAAACAAATGAATTTTGACAAACAATTGTAAATAACAAATACATTTCATATCTAATGCCTAACACGCACACACTTCCATAAACACACATACATTTGCACAATTTCAAAGTTGTAACATTTCGGTGCTTCAGAATAGCCTTTAAATGAGTTCGCGCGAATATGTAATCGCATTTGTGTTGGGTTAGGTAGCTGGTAAAAAAGGTGTTAAGTTTAGATTGCGGTGATCAGTGATTTTTGCTAAACAAAGCGAAAAGAAAATTTCAGTATCACATTTCGATTTTATTGCCACTACTTTCGTCACTTTTCTCATATCGTTGTTTTTGTTAGTCTTACATGTTTCTATTGTCGTCATAAGCCGATCAAATTTCACACAATTTCAGTTCGTATGTAATGCGATTTTATTGAAAAATTCAAATACAAATAGCGACCATCTAATTTTGGCAGCTAAGCTATAAATCTTAAAATCTGTCCTTTAGGTTTTTCATTCAATTGTAATATCGAGTTTGATCGTAAACCATAGACAAATGCAATTTTGCTCGCATTCATGGTCGTATACAGAAAGGAGCGCAAGAGGGCCATGTGCTTTAATGAAACTCAAGAGGAGCTCCACCTTTTACAAGAGAAAGCAACCACGAGAAGTCCCCCCACAGCGTGATCGATTTAATTTGTCGGTAAGGAGATGCGAAGTTGCTTAGCTATATTGTGGCGAATATTAGCATCGCTGTATCGTTAGTAAATAATCGCAACAACATAAACAGCAAGAAGTAAACTCTTATGCACATGTACACATTAAAACACTTACGTATATAGAAGGCGACGAAGAATATCTCACATACACATATGTAGTCATCAGTTAAGAGAGGAAGCTGTTACTCACACATATATGTATATACATAGCTAAGTAACCAGGTATGAGATACAACTGTTCTAGAAAGTGAAACGTCTAACGACTTATAATTGTACTAGTCCCAAATTAGTCCAAATAAAGACCATTTTGCAATACTGAATATTGGAGTTATTTATTCGAGATTCGACAATACTTACGCTGTAACCTGCTACTGCTGGTGATGGCGAAGTTTCTTCCCCCACAAACTAAACCAACGCTTTAGCTCCGAATTGCGCCTTGTTCATTTGACCTCTGTAGTAGACGTTGCAAAGTCCTACTGTCCTTCACCCTTTTCTTTGTGCATTAGTATTCCTGTGTACGCTGACGTCTGACTTTCCTTTCACGATGACATAAACAAATCAAACAGCCTGGTATTTATACGTTCTCCTGAAAGAGTTCGGATATTTCCAGGTCTTACTATCGTGCATCATATGGGGCCACCTATGGTATCGGACGGTTAGTACTGTTCATAATAGATGAGATGATGTTTGTTGTCGGCATGTTTACTGTGGTATGTCGCACAATTTCCACAGATGCGATGCAAGTTTTGATGGTCGAACCCCTTTTTGACCTAGTGGTGATACAGAGAGCTATTTTGTTCAGGTTAGTAGGATGTTTGAGTATGCCGTTGCTGCCCCATTCACCGCTATGTGTAGATTGGTTACCTGTTTTGGGCGTATGTCTGGGATACTCGGACGTGAGGGACTCAAGTAAGTAGTTTTGGAATAATTACTGGGGTAAATTGGGTTTGATGTCTCCACTAGTCAGTCAGTCGAATAATAAATAACTATGCTTTGGATGTTGACATGCGGAAAACAGAGGATGGCAACTGGTGGTCAAAGTGGTGAGGGTATGTGAGGGGCTAAGCTCTATCTTATTTCTTTTTTTTATAAGGTATTTGTTTAACCGGCTTTAGATCCATTTTTAGTATTAAAACACCAAAAATTGTTTCTGCAACAAATGGTATAAGAAACCCACATCTACAGGACGAATCATTAACTTTCATTCGAAACACCCAAAGACGATGATAATGAATACAGCAATGGGCTGTATACGACATATGCTAAATATATCAGATGACGCTTACCACGAAGAGATCAAAGAAGAAGCAAAAGTATTATTAAAAAGTCAAGATTTTCCTGAAAATATTACAAATACCCTAATTAAAAGATGTACATCACAAGCTAGTCAACAGAATCACAAAAACCTGAAATTTTCAAATCATTATCTTATGTGCCAAATTTATCAGAGCGCTTAGCAAACTCGAATTGTTATAATAAAGAAAAAGCTAGAATAGCGCACAAGCCAATTAACACATTAAAAAATTTATTCAACAGAACAAAATCTAAGGTACCTCAGGCGGATAGAAGCAATGTGATATATAAAATACCATGTAATGGAAATGACATGGAATCATGCAATAATATATATGTGGGCACAACCAAAGCCAAATTAAAAACTCAACTAGCCCAACATAAATCAGACTTTAAACATTGCCACGAAACCACTCACCATAAAACAGCACTTATGACACACTGTACGACGAAAAACCACTCTCCGAACTTTAACCAAACAACAATACTTCAGGAAGAGAAACGATATAATAAGAGATTGACTTTAGAACAGGGATGCTTAACCAACGAACCGATATCATTTCGTTACGATAATTAACGTTAATAAACGAAACAAAGTCATTTCGTTTCGTTTATTAACGTTAAGAACGTCAAATTAACGAAATGATTTTGTTTCGTTTTCTGCCATATCAAAACGAAATCAAATCGTTTATTTGATTATTAATTTCAAACTATGCTGGCAAAGCTGATTGATGGCGGAGTCATTAAAGGTGAAAGCATTAGCCAAGCTGATTGCAACTTTTCTCATGAATTTTGACAGTACGAACATTTCTCAGAGTATTTTTGACATTACCACCAACGAATTACACAAACAAATTACATGGAGTTTGTGTGTGTATGTCCGCTCGCTGTTACCACCTTACGGCTTCACCATGGCTATAGCATTGCCAGCACAATTCAAACATAAAGTATCACGTTTTTGTTAACGTTTTTAACGTTAACGAAAGCTTTTCGTTTCGGTTAAAAACGAGATACAATTTATCTTGATAATTTCTTTATCGGTAATATTTCGAAGTGTTTCAACAGAAACGGTGGAAATTTTTTGATAAACGATTAGCTTAACGTTAAGGTGCATCCCTGCTTTAGAAGTACTTTATATTTTAAACACACCGAGTAACATACGAATGAATTACAAAACGGAAATTGATAACTGCGCGAGCTACTGAAAACACTTGATAAACAATATGCGGACAGTGACTAACGCCACGTTAAACAGCGAAGACGTGTAAAATAATGTATGTAGAGAAATGTTCATGTTTGTTAATTTTTTATGTAAATTGTATTTTTTTTTATGTTTCTGTAATTTGTTTATAGTTGAAAGCCCTGAAGACGGTTACCGTATGTAACCGAAATATATTGGTAAACTAAAGAAGAAACAATTTTTGGTGTTTTAATACTAAAAATTGGACCTAAAGCCGGTTAAACAAACACCTTATTAACAGAAAATGGTCGCCAAAGGATTTCATTCCTTTTTTTATATTAATTTTCATTTTTCTGGGCTGCGGTCAGAGGTTTTTTTTGACCCGAGTGCATTGGTGCATCTAGAGGTTGGGCCGACGACGGCATGTACTTACCTTAACTCAATAATTTTTAATCCAAGTACTACCTTTGTACAACTACAAACACCCGGTTTTACGGAAAACATCAGAAACACTCCGATGCATTCATTATTATTTAGGTGTAAAATCGAAGTAGAAATATCTCCTGGATGGTAGTGTTATAAAATCGAATGATGCTATAGTAGAGAATTGCATCCATTCCAGCAACTCTGTTGGGAGCACTTTGTGGAAAGTGTTATTGTAGTAAGCATTACGACTGGCCTTTGCGCTCTACAAACCATTATAATGTGAACCTGGGAAATAGAATAGTTATTCGGCTAGAGGCGAATTTCGAAAAATTTCGAAAAGCTGAAAAATTACAAAAAAAAACTTTAAAAATTTTTTTTGTATTTTTTCCGAAAAGTTCATTTAAAAACAATTAAAAAAAAGAGATCCCAAACGGTCAATTTTTGAAAAAGTTATAGCATTTTGAAAACAAAAACGGTGTTTTTAAAAATTCATAACTTTTCTTGAGTTGGATGAAAAAATTTGAAAAAATTCTGAAAAACGCCTTTTGTAAGCTAGAAAAAGAAGAAAAACTTTCAGCCAATTCTAAAGGGGTCGGGTTCAAAATTGGTCGAAATAGGATGGAATACCCCATTAGATCTTAGCTTCAACTTCAACCAACAATAACAGTATATGTAAATAGAACTTTGAATAAGACCCATGTAACGACCATCCCTTGGAAAAATCGATGTTTGTTAAAATGTTTTTACCAAGAATTTTCTGAGGAGGAACACAGAAAACAGTAGATGTCTTCAAAATATGTAATTTAGTTTTCGATCAGAAACTTCTTATTGAGAATATAATCGCCAACTTTATTAGCGTGAAACTCAATGTCTGATCCACGCATATGACGTCTTTCACCTCGCACCATCAGTCTTCTACTTTTTCATCAAATTAGATGGCAAATTCAATTCCACAACATATTCTTTGAGAATATAAAAGCAAAGTCAGACAGCCTAGAAGATTTGACGTAAACAAATGAAATCATTCCAGAGGGCCCAAAGCGAATTCAGTTGCAGGTGGTGTTATCCCATCAGCTAATATCTTCTTGACAAGCAACGCCTAGGCACAGCAAGGTGTCAGTTAATCGAAATCAATGCCATATATCCTTTGATTCGACATTCTTCTGCACGGCTTATTGTGCCCCATTCGCTTTGCCATCACCTTGTACAGATTCGCCTAGAGAGAGCTTTACATACAACAAAGAACTGTTATATTTGCCGCTAAGATAGCAAAAGCTACTAGCATCGGGTTTTCATGGGGCAGTAATATGCAGGACCATGTGCCACTCTTCTACTTCCTACTAAAATATAGGTATGTAGACAAATGGGACCTGGAACATTTTTATTGAAATAGCATTAATCCTTCAAATAAAGTTGAAGTTTCCATATATTATAGCCCTTACAACGCTCTTCATGTATATGTTTTGATAACCTAGTGACCCAAGTGGCTAGAAAACATAAAATGAGAATAAAACTCAATCAAAATGCCTCTCTTCGTCCATATAAGCTCCTCCATCAAACTTAGTGAAACCATAACTACGCCACTGCCCACAAGTACAATATCAATGCGATTACTTGAAAAACATTGTAAACTGCTCGTAAATTCATTGTTTTACAGCTGTTATGGGTGTGTCAAATCACTGTTAAGAAAGCACACAAGTACAACACGATATATTATACTGAGCCCAGTGTGGCATCGAAAATGCGTTTGACTTGGTTTGTAAGCGAAGGAAAATGGATTACTTTGCAACATTTGTCCTTTTTCGCGATTTTCTAAAAGTCGTAAAATTCGCTATTTAACATTTAAGCAAATTGTAAAAAAAAAGCCAAAACAATTAACGCTAAAGGCGAAGTTACTTTGAATACAAATCAGTTTCCGTTGAAATTTATCGCCACCGAACTCTGCTAATATGGTACTTTAACCACTTTCTGAATGAGACGCTGTAGCTCCTATGTCATATGTATCGTGTCACTTAAATGTTGCATACTTAAACAATCCCTTTTTATACTCAGCGTGCTTTGCACAAAGAGTATATTAACTTTGATTGAATAACGGTTGGTTGTACAGGTATAAAGGAATAGAGATAGATATAGACTTCTATATATCAAAATCATCACTATCGGAAAAAAATTTGATCGAGCCATGTCCGCCCGTCTGCCCGTTAACACGATAACATGAGTAAATATTGAGATATCTGCACCAAATTTGGTACACGAGCTTATCTAGACCCAGAATAGATCGGTATTGAAAATGAGCGAAATCGGATGGTAACCACGCCCACTTTTTATATATGTAACATTTTGGAAAACACAAAAAGCCTGATTATTTAGTAAATAATACACCTATAATGTTGAAATTTGACGTGTGGACTGACATTGGACTCTTGACAAAAATTTTAAAAAATTTTTAAAATGGGCGTGGCACCGTCCACTTGTGATAAAATCAATTTTACAATATTATTAATCATAAATCAAAAATCGTTAAACCTATCGTAACAAAATTCGGCAGAGAGATTGCCTTTCTTATAAGGAATGCTTTTAAGAAAAATTTCGAAATCGGTAAGGACCACGCCCACTTTTATATAAAAGATTTTTAAAAGGTTCGTGGACGAATAAAATAAGCTAGATCTTTGCAAAAGAGAGCTTTATATCAATGGTATTTCATTTCCCAAGTGGATTTATACAATAAATGGAAAACTTCAAATTTAAAAAAATGGGCGTGGCACCGCCCCTTTTATGACTAAGCAATTTTCCTATGTTTCGGGAGCCATAACTCGAAGAAAAATTAACATATCGTATTGAAATTGTGTACACATATTTTCCTTATAGCAGAAAATATTTCTAGTAAAAATGGACGGGATCGATTGAAGACCACGGCAGCTTAGATTTAAAACAAATTTAAAAGGGTCGTAGACTAGAATAATAAGCTATAACTTAGCAAAAAATAGTTTTAAATCAATGATATTTCACTTATCAAGTTTTATGTAGAAAAGTAATTTATCTGAAATGAAATGTACAATTAAAGTTTACGCTGAGTATATAATGTTCGGTTACACCCGAACTAAGACACCCTTACTTGTTTCTTCTAGCGTTGCATGCTAACTCTACAGTTTTCTAAGCAAGCGTTTCTCCGATGTTCTAAGCTTATTTGGGTTCACATTTTCAAAACCTGAAACCTTGCTTAGTTTCGAATGGCTTGAAGTGATCCTCCGCAATTCGGATAGAGCTGTTGATGTGCTTTGCAGGAGCCGTGGATGCCTCATCGCTACGTCCCTGCATAATCTAAGCAAGCTATGTAATTCGTTTAAGAGTTCACCTTGGACTTGAAACGTTTTGTCACCTGCCAAATGCTTTGGTAGAATTTTCTGGGCACTATTCCTGCTCGATAACAGCTCAGGCTCTAACTTATCATTTAATTTACGAAACCACGCTTGATTTGGATCTTCGTATTTCGGTAGCGTTCGCAGTCTTATTATGTTGCGTTCGACCTCAACGTGACCCGTTGTGTTAACTTGTGCTTACAGAGAGCAGATCTGAGACCTACTTCAGCCTATTGATGTCTAGTTATCCTGTTGTGTGTGTTTCTGTTGTATGCTTTACGGGCTCTAGTCTTTTCAAATTGGATGTAGTGGCATGTGTCTTCTCCCAGGAAAATACCTAGAAGACAATCGGCTTGATCATGTATTAAGTTTGCATGATAGCGTGCTAACAAAAATAAATGTCAAGGTACTTAACCCTATCAGATAATACCAGTGACACTCCGTCAAATTTAGGGTGATCTGAATACAGAAATCTTGTACCTTCTAGTTATTATAACTAGCTCTGTTTTATTGGAGTGAACAGGTCGTCCGCAGGAACACAGATTACCTAGCCACCGTAATTTGGTATCCCTGAAGAAGGTCCAATTATTCCCCCCTGCCAAGGATTTCAAAAGTTACCATTTGGCAGCCAAGGTCGCCACTTGACAGCCTCTATATTCGAAGTCTCGGAATAATTCGTTAGCGACCACAACTAGAGGAGGGGAGACAGATAACCCCCGCTGCCTGCTGTCCAAACATCTTTTTATAAATAGAAAAAAAACGATTCGCCTTAAAATCCTATTAAAACAATCTCGATAGAAGTCGTCAGGATATTTTTCGAAGCCCCTTCCTTGTTAAGGAAGGAACCTAGGACAAATATTTTGCGCTCAGTGACTCTTCTATCAGTTTATCACGGAGTGGAATGATACAAGTCAGGCCAAAAAAAACCGCGCTCCATTCGGAGAGAATTTATGGTTATTTCTATGCTTTATGCATATTTTTATGCTTAAACCTAGTGCTGGATAAGTCGATCATCCTAAAATCTTTAGGTGAGGTTTTGACGTGAAGACCGAACTTTCCGGCTGCAGTACCAAGTAGACCTTCTTTGACCAGTATTGAAATGGCCAAGCGCTGACACCACTCTACTTTTATAATGTGTTCTTCTCCTCCATCAGAGCATGGGCGCAGAAGAAAGTGTTGTGGTACTGGATTATCGGCATGACCACTCATGAAAATCTAATATCTTTTAGTTATTTGGTTTCCGTTATTCGTTAATCGCATCTTCTCTATGGCGGTGATGTAAGGTTTAGTCTGTCTGAGGACTGTTGACTCAAGACGGGTATTCTGACTAGACATTCCCTTCTGGCGTCACGTGCCTTTGAATTAGGCTTGGTCAGTGTAGAAAGTGTAGGAAGTGCGGGTTGGAGGAGGAAACGATCGAGCACGTTCTGTGCTCGTGCCCTGCGCTTGCCAGACTAAGACTCCAGCTATTAGGAGTGAGATGTCAGATCTAGAAGCAGCAAGTGGCTTAAGTCGTTGGAAGCTTTTAGTATTTGCCAAGAGGACGGAGTTATTTTATAACAGATCTAGAAGCAGCAAGTGGTTTAAGTCGTAGGAAGCTTCAAGTATTTGCCAAGAGGACGGAGTTATTTTATAACATAGGTCCAGGTTTTTGATAAGGGTTTTCAGTTTGGTCGCTAAAACAAACTTCTGGTAACACTACTGACTCATTCAGTCTATGTGAGGTCCTCATGGACCGGCCAGTTCAACCTAACCTACAGGCACGCCGTGGTGAACAGAGAGGCCTAGAAATGCTTTATTTGGCAATGTTCTAATCGATGCTAATTGCAATTCGATTTCCTGTATGAACTTCGCTACCGTTATGCTGAAGATATACAAATCTTGAAATAAGCCTACTAAAGAAGCACAGCCTAAACGCGTTAAACCAGAAGAAAGAACGCACACATTCCATGGCCAAAGATAAAAGATTGTAATAAAAAATGTAAACGCCTTCAGAACGTTAAAGTCGTACAACTACGTGAATTGCTAAACACACAGCACATAAAACATGGAACTAAAACTTAATTTAACATGTGTCAGTTATGAACAAAAGCTTCTCTGGTTATAGCAGTGTCGCATGCCCCTAAAAATTTGTAGTTATAAAAAACTAGTAAAATTGTTACAAGTACCAGATGTGCACCTACCTACACCTATTTGTATGGAACGTGCAATCGCTTGAAGCTCAAAATCCGTCCGCACGTGCACTTTTTGTAAGTGTGCGTAAATATGCGTCTATGTGTGTGTCTGCGTTTACAGGAATACAATAATAAAAGTAATTTTAATGATCGAGAACGTCATAAAAAAATATTATGACGTTTACATGACGTGTAACGCTACGGGGTTTTTTAAACGCTACGAGGTCTTGCTATGCGGCAAACTGGAAAGAGTGAGTACCTACAGCGCCGTCCGAACTTTATACGTACCTACTTTTATTTACATGAAAAACACAAAAGTTGGAATTTGAAATGTTAGTACATTTTTCCGCCTAAAATTTATGCAGTGGCTCAAAGAGCATGCGCAGCTTTGTTTCAAAGCACCGCATAAAAAAGCACAATTTATGATGAAAACTTGTCTACAGTTGTTCTAATTTAATGTTTTATGTTTTCAGTTAATTTGTGCCACACTATAATATAATCTTGGAGCTCGTATTACGAATAGTTTGATCCTTTTTTTATGATATACGTATGAAATTGGAGAGCATTGTTGTTACTGGCGAACAGCTACTGAACCCGTATATAGATGCATGTGTCGCTGCATAGTGAAATTGGATGCAGTGTTTAGGGCGTTCCATCAGCCCAACATACCATAGAAGAGGATACTCGTAATCACTATGTCCCAAAGCCAGTGAGGAACCTTTGGAAAGAGGCTCCATTATTACCCATGGATTCATGGCAGCAGTACAGATCGAGTACAGCTTTTCTGCTGTCAAATATAGCGCCAAGTTCTTAAACCTATCAGTGACACTTCAGAATGGTGAGATGGTACAGGGATCTTGTACTTCCTAGTAAATATAGGTAGCTCAATTCTATTTACGTTAACAGCATGTCCGAAGAACACAGATTATCGTATTCAGGTATTCCTGCAGAAGTTCGCCCTCGATGTCTGGGGTTTTCCTCAGACAAGATTGCTAGGTCGTCCGCAAAGGTCACCACAACGCAGTTCTTGGATTAGTTCGTTCGCACCACGATCCAGAGGAGTGGGTACTGAAGATCTCATGTGGTGTGTCGCTTCTTTTCCTTCTCTGGGCCACTCCACTATGACAATTATGTTGTTCAATAATCTGTTGATCCCGAAATCGAGACAATAATAGAAAACGTGCTCAACCGCTTAATACATCTGCGATGAGACCTGTTAAACGTACGTGGCACCATAAGACCATTTCGTGGTAGGATGTAGTCTCAAGCCTTTTCTTATTAGGTAATTATTAGTTATTTTTTCCACTATCGCATGAATTTGATTGGTCTACGCTTCCATTTGATTTGGTAACATTGGTGTCGTGTTGTATCTTCTGCCGTTTCCGTACTTTTGTGCGACCCCTCTATCTGTATTGTTGCTTTCAGATCTTTTTAACTCAGAAGGTAGTCCATGTATTTTTCGCTCTAAGTTAATGACGCTATACTAACATCGCCATACGCTTGTTTTCAAGCTACCCTCAAAATAAGGTATGTGCTTGCCGCGTGCGTACGTTGAAGCGTTCTTCGCATTCCTCAGTAATCATTTTTGCAGAAACTGGACCCTCATGGTGACAGAAACGTATTGGCATACGCTGTAATTTAATGGTGAAGTTCCCTTTAATGGCCATTTAGGAAATTTCCGCTTGGCCTTGTAATCATTTCGAAAAAAAGAACCATAAAAATATAAAGCAGTTTGTCAGATCAGCACAAAGCGAAAAAACTTCGTAGGAGAGGTTAGAGATTTAGTTGAATATGGTATTCTATTTTGAAGGATCCGATATTCCACTAAAATAAACCAGAACTAGGCCATCTGCTGAGAGAAGAACATATTCATGAATGACTGGCATATCTCTGCATAACATTTGACCTTGGCATTTGAATGGTCATCAGTCAATTGACGTTTTTTTGCTGACTTTATGTCACCCCTCCTTAATATCTGGTTTGCGTAATCTTTGACCTTGTGACTTTTTCTCATATTATCATAACTTTATTTGACTTTGTGGCTTTTGGAGTGCCATAAGGTCAACTGACGTTTTTTTTTCGCTGACCTTATATCACGCCTCCCTAATAATCAGGGAGTGCGTAATCTTTGGTGTGATGACTGATTCTCCTTGCCTTTTTGTTATAAAGACGACTCGAGTCGTTTTTCAAGAGTAAGAAACGTGGCTAAGTTTTATTCTGTTCCTCTATAATTTTTACGCGAATCGATGGATGGGACTACATGGTTAATATCGACTCTGAACGGCATCTATTAGGAACTTAAATGATCGCTGAGAAACATTTAATGACTGAAATTCACTCGGAGGGTTTACCGAACCACTGGCGAGAGGCGACCAGCTAAGAAGAGTACTTTCTAAAGTATTTTGACGTCGCTTTTCCTGGAAATTTGCACCCAGGTCCTACGGTATGGTAGAACAGCACGCTACCACTACACCACGGCAGCTGCCGAATGATCTCTCGGTGAAAATGTGTGTCAAAAAGCTTCTCAGGGAACTGTTCATTATTACGTCACCATTCCCTGTAATCTGTTTTTTATCAGTCCTTCGACTATACACTTCTATCCTAGATAGGGATATACTCAACCTCGCTGTCTCGCTGGTGCAGAGGAACAGCTTGGACAGTTGTAAAGTATGCAAAGTAATGCAGCATTTTGTAAATTTTTTGGCAACCAACACAAAAACCGCCAACGAAACATGCGCCAAATAAATCAACAAATTTAAAAAATATTAAAAATGGAAGTTGTGTTCTGGCGCAAAACAGCAAAAGGATATGCGGCAGTCAGCAGGCGAGACAAACAAATTGGTACATAAATATATTTTTAATCCAATACACAAATTTAATAGTATCATATTGCATATAAATCTACATATATATATTTGAAGATATGCATAAAATAAATAATAGCACATATGCTGAGAAAGGAGTTTATACCAGAAAAAAAGAAATATATAAAAGAATTGAATTCAAAAAGCCAACTAAAATTTTTTGTTTGTTTGTTCACATGCGTTATGTTTATATATGTGTGTAATTTTTCTTAGATTTATCTAAGCACAAAGAAATATGATGTCCATTAAAGAAATTAGTTTGGCTGGCTTAACACAAAATGAATGAGCAAGGGAATACGGCAAAGCGGGAACAAAAAATGCCTTGCGGCTGCTAAAACAAACAAAAAGTCTAGAAAATATTTGAAAATGCATTTTATAGAACAGTCATTTAATTCAAAAATAAATATTACATATTTTTTGATATATGCAGCGTATGTCTTTGTTTGTATGTAGGTGTAGCCTTTTATTTAGAAATTTGACTGCGTGTGGGCTAATATTTAGGGTTAAAAAGCCATTATAAATCATATTTTTCCTTATAACATATAACATGTATATATAACATATATTGAGTAAGCACTTAAGATTGGAGTGTTATATACCCAGCTGCGCGGTTTTGTATTAGTTCGTACGTAGGATCTGAATGAAATGAAAAAAGAGATATACCATGGAAAAAAAAATTTCTGACAATTATGAAGGGGAAAAAGTGCAGCAGCGAACATGAAAACAGCAAGGCATTTTTTATCAAATTGCGTCAAGTAAATTCTTCTTTTTTATTTTCTATAGTTTAAGGAAGGTTAAGTTGAACTGGCCGCTCCATAACGTCTCACATAGAATGATTGAGTCCGTAGGGTTACCAGAAGTTTTTTCAACGACCAAACTGAAAAACCCTATCAAAAACCAGGATATTTGTTATAAAATAACTCCGTACTCTTGGCAAATACTAGAAGCTTTCTAGGACCTATGCCACTTGCTGCTTCTAGATGTGACAGCTGTATCACTTCTTATAGCTGGAGTCTTAGCCTGGCAAGCGCAGGGCATAAGCACAAAATGTGCTCGATCGTTTTCCTCCTCCAACCCGCACTTCCTACATCTGCTACCAATGACCAAGCCATATTTAAAGGCACGTGACGCCAGAAGGCACTGTCCAATCAGAAAACACGTCAAGAGTCTACAGTTCTCTCCTTTAAATGATAGAAAGCAACATTTTTAGTCTAAGGTTGTAAGAACTACACATAGATTTCGACACTTTACAGTCCCGCGCTTGGATCAACGTCTTTCCCTTTTCGTCGATCATGTGCATCTCTCGCAATCTCCTTATCTCGTCCAATCTAATGGGAACGTCTACGGTGCGAGCTTCGAGGGATGCGCCTTTTTAGCTAGTTCATCTGCTTTTTCATTTCCATCTATTCCCATACCCCCTGGGACCCAATATAGATGTATGCTTTCCCTGTCACAATTCTTTCCAGGCATTACACTTACACACTAATACACTTTTAGGTACTGTGCTATTTGAGATTATTGCCTAAATTGTTGCTTGGCTGCAGTTTAAGCTATTCTCTTAAAGTGTTTGTACTGCTTTGGTTACGGCTAATACTTCCGATTGAAAAACGATTTAGGATGTAGGATTTGTTTATTTCCCGATCAAAACAGTATACCGCAGACCCTACTCCTTCCACTTCTTTGGAATCATCCGTGCACACATGTATCGCCTCTTCCGCCATTTGAGCACCATTGCGCCAACCATTCGTATTTAATACTACGACTAAATAATTTAAGGAAATACCTCTATGAAATTTTTAACTCAAGCTATGCAATCAGCCATTTTCAAATCAAATCGAAATTCGAAAATAATTTTTGAAAATTTCGATCTTTTTATTTAGAGTCTCTAAATTTTTTGTAGCCCAACTAATTTGCTGCAGTATATAATAATGGATGATCGAGCTTAGCACGGTGTGACTTAACTTTACCTTATAGAATTTACAGCTTTCCGATTAGCAATTACCTGTTAGGTTAAGTGGCAGTCCTACTGAAAAATATTTTTATTGAAAAAGCTATTCGAATATGTATTATTTGATACCCGTATTGTCATATTATTGATTTATTATTAAAAAAATTTCAGCAAGTGGCAACATCGATTTAACATTCTAAGTACTGAGAGATGAATGTGTGCCATATTGCCTAAATAAACAAAAATCGTTTCCTAGTGGATAAAGCCGTTTCCGAGTTAGTAGCGCATATACAAAAAAATTTATATAAAACATTAGGTGGAACTCTAGTTGAAAACTCTCTTTTAAATATATTATTTTTGAAAAGGTTGTGTGACTACCACTCCTTTAATACCCATAATGCCATATCTCACTTAAATTTTAAAAATTATTTTAACAGGTGGCAACTTTGTAAAAAAATCCTGAGCAGAAACATATAAAAAGTAACCTTAGAGTGTAGCATATAATTTAAATGTGTGTAAAATTGCATGCATATGGTTCAATTGGTTTTCGAGAGATGAACGGATGTAGGCAGAAATAAATGGGATACAGTTAGGTGGCAACCACACTTTATAGATATACAAGTCTTATCTTTTGTTAGTTTAAAAAAATCAAACAATTGTTAATCTTTTCTAAGACATTCAATGTAGTAACTAGCTTAATTAAAATGGGTAAGCTGCTTCCAGGATTATAGTGGCAACAAAAAGGAAATTTATAAAAAAGGTGGTTGGCAACTTTAGGTAGAAGCTCAACTTTAAAATATTTCCTTTAAACAACAACGTAGAATATGCTTCATATGGTACCCATTGTAGTGGTTGAAACCAGTATTATTAAATCCAATGTATTGGTTTAAACCAGTATTATATTTTATAAAAACTTTTATTGAGAAATGCTTAAATGTAGATTTTATATTTGATAAATATACAAATATATAAAATGAAAATTTTTGATATTTGAAAAATCAAAATAATGAAAATGATATTATTGAACATAAACTATTGAATTCACAAAGCATATAAAGTTAACTGGTAAAATGTATAATATAATAGGAACCCTACACCCATGTTGGCACATTTCAATTTATTTTTTAAAATTCCAATGTGGTGGCAACCTCGCAAAAATTTCGTACAAATGCGTCAATCAGTATTGAGATAGTACCAAATATCCATATTTATGTCCACATAAATATAATAAAGTGAGGTGGCAACCACACTCAAAAATATCATTGTTGAAATAAGATGGAAAATAACTTTCATTTGATACGCATAATGACTTGCCTTATTTAATTTAAAAAAAATTTAAAGAGCTGGCAGCCCCGTGAAAACAGCCAAAGTAACGAAATCCAAGCAAGCGGGCTTAGAAATGAAGATTTTTTCAAATAGAAAACTTCAGTCCAAATAAATCAAGCTGTATTCGAAAGACATTCACAGTGTTTAAACCTGGATCAAAAGTTTTTAAATCCAATACACAGTTTATCCACTCCTATAGATTTGAGGCGTCTCTCCGGTATAGAGGACAACCACCACTACATATATGAACAAAGTGGCAACATCCTCTTTACTAGCACAACTGGTTATAAAACTAGTTTCGCAAAATAAAAACGATCTTAGTGCCACAGTAATGTAATATAAGCAGTGTATATATGTTTGTGGAAACCCTGCAGGCACTTGAACTCAAAACAACACTCAATAAATTCGTTGTTGCAGCAAGTGTACTCGACATGTTGAGAAATATTTATGCGTACTTACAATAACTGTCAGCAATTACATGCAACACAGGCTGATAAGAATTTACATATACATAATTGTTTATTAATGTATAAATTTAAACGTTTTTGTAATACATAAATGTATGCATATACACACACTTTCATACCTTAGCTCCACTTATGTGCATATGTAGAATGGTCATCAATGTCTTCGCTTTTCAAATCAATAATTTCAGGATCAAATTTCTGCAGCAGATATCGATGTCAATCAACTGTTGAGAATACATATATACATATGGACAAATATACTTGCACTACTTTCCAAAGTAACTATTCTTCTAGTGATATAACACTAAGTAGTTCACGATCTATAAAAATGTCAGATATAGTACGGGGTATGACTTCAACTCTAATGTAGTAACACCCTAATAAGCATCTTAAAATGCAGCCGACAAGGTTTTGTTTTGTTGTTACGTATACAAACTCATGTTTTGAAATGGCGAATACTAATAAGTAAAAACTTAAAAAATTTTTGAAAAATATGAAATACTTTATAAATCAAGCAAAAAACGATATTGGGGGCAAAGCCTATTAGCTGATTATCTCTATTACACTTATTCCAAGATTCAACCAAAACTTTGATACTAAGAAATTGAAAGGTTATTAGAATATTATTTTAAAACCCACCTTATCTGAGAATTTGATTTAAAAACTCCTCATCTTAACTTAGAATTTATTGAATTTATTTTGAGATAAAACGTTATCATATACGTTCTAGAATATGGTGAAAGTTTAAATGTAAAACCGGTATCGACAGTAATATACTTGGAAAGTAAGGGCCCTTAAGCCCCAAACACATTCGACGTTTGCGTCATTTTGGCGCTTACGCTGCGTCCACAGCTGACTTTCGAACACACACGTCTCCATGTCTATGTTCTCAATCTACAAACATTGCAGCGGAAACACCAAAGTAACGCAAAAGAAATTCAAAAACTAACGTTTTGCTGGCGTTGTCATTTAATTCCCTAGCAGTCAGTGGCGTGTTCGTTATCCGTTTTTGCTAATTTTTATTTAAAACACATACAGTAATAGGTGTAACGTTCTTGCCAAATGTCATCATGATATCTTCAAAGACTGCCAATTACAGCTTGAAAAACTTTTAAATTACCTTCTTTTAAAAGTGGCCGGTGTCATTCCCATTGTCCAAAATTTTACTAGTTCCCTGCAAAAATCGTTGGATCATGTGGTCCACTGGAGTACTTACCATTATACTCCACTGTAATGCAGCAATGGACCAACTCATGTTTCTACACGAACATATTGTAAGCCGATAATTTCTCGTTTTTAACGATTGTAATCACTACACGATTTTTATTGGACTGTGGGTACTCCATGGATTACTCTGATGTAATGCGGAGCTGGAGTATATGGTCCAGTCCTAGACATCGCAATGTTAATTGGACCATATTTTTTGTATGAATTGTGGTTAATTTTGGAGCACTCAATTGGTCCATAGCGAGTGCTCTATACATGTATGCATGGAGTACTCGTGATTTTTGCAGGGTTTTCTATTCTGCGTCATAAGGTCAATCCACTTACCAAGTTTCATCGCTTCATCCGTCTTTGGTAATGAATATCGCACTTTTTCGGTTTTTCGAAATTTTCGATATCGAAAAAGTGGGCGTGGTTATAGTGCGATTACATTCATTTTAAGTAGCGATCTGATGTGAGTACCCACGAACTTACATACTAAATTTCATTAACATACCTCAAATTTACTCAAGTTATCGTGTTTACGGACAGACGGATGGACGGACATGGCTAAATGAATTTCCTTTTCGCCCAGATCATTTAGATATATAGAAGTCTATATCTATCTCGATTACTTTATGCCGTTACGGGTTACCGTTATGCGAACAACATTAATATACTTGTGAGCTCTGTTCAGCTGAGTATAAAAACAGTCTCATATCTATCGA
This sequence comes from Eurosta solidaginis, assembly GCA_029619165.1. Classification (NCBI taxonomy): domain Eukaryota; kingdom Metazoa; phylum Arthropoda; class Insecta; order Diptera; family Tephritidae; genus Eurosta; species Eurosta solidaginis. Next base: position 34,547 of record JARSSU010021356.1, read on the forward strand.
TACGCGATCGTATACCACGATACGGTTTCAGGATGATTTTTACAAATATTATTCTGTAAATACGGTTAGAGAAATATATAGTTGCTGGTATGATGATTTTGAGGTTTCCGAGTACTGATTGAATCCAAAAAAAATTTTAGCACGTTTCAAAGGCCGATGAAGACTAAACTGTATCGTTATTGCCATGGAAACTATACAGATCAGTATTTGAATTGGAGCTTAGCACAGTTCATTATTTGCATGTAGGTCATATTAAAAATGCTAACCAAATATATCGATTTGTTATGGACGTGTTGGAAATTTCGATTTATTTCGATTAGGAATAGTTATCGATTTGCTATCGGAGTGATATTATTTTTCTTTCGGCATGTTATTGATTTAAAATCGACCTTATTTCGAAAAGTTATCGACTTGTTATCAAAAATTTATCGATTTTGTTTTAAAAAATGCATTGATTTGTTATTGATAAATTGTTGGTTTAAAACGCTTTGGAAGAATGAATCTTGGAGCGCTGAAGTGTTAGTTTGTTATGTTAGGATTTGTACAGACAGCTATATTTTCTTGGAGTGCAAAGTTCTAACTCTTGGGCGATTGCGCACAACTTGATCAAAAACCCCTTGTCACCCTCATCTTTAAGTGGAAGTAAACACAACACAGACGTGCTGAATCATTTCACGAAAAATACCGTTGTAAATCTGTTTGCAAGGAAAAGCTGTCATTACGTTGTAACGTGTTATTATTTAAATTTACGTTGATTTCTGTAGGGGTCAAATTTGACCCAAAGACTTTATGGTGGTTAGTTTATATTTAGAATGTAGTATATCACATTTTCGTTGAGTAGAGAACTTAAATTCCACTTGAACTTAAATAAAACGCTTCATCTTCTTTTAAGTGATTTGTAAGCGGCTTTATTTTATGACATTTCTTGAAGTCATTTGAATTATGGAATCACTAAAAAAGTATTCGTTTGAATGTCATACATATTAAGAGACTTATGCACTTTATTAAATTATAAGTTTTTGTTATCATACAGCAGCGAACACGAAAGAAGCAGTGACAACTTTTATCAAATTTCGTCAATATAAGTTCGTCTTTTTATACTCAGTTGACCGGAGCTCACAGAGTATATTAATTTTGATTGGATAACGATTGGTTGTACATGTATAAAGGAATCGAGATAGATATAGACTTCCATATATCAAAATCATCAGTATCGAAAAAAAATTTGATTGAGCCATGTCCGTCCGTCCGTCCGTCTGTCCGTTAACACGATAACTTGAGTAAATTTAGAGGTATCTTGATGAAATTTGGTATGTAGGTTCCTGGGCACTCATCTCAGATCGCTATTTAAAATGAACTATATCGGACCATAACCACGCCCACTCTTTCGGTATCGAAAATTTCGAAAAACGGAAAAAGTGCGATAATTTATTACCAAAGACGGATAAAGCGATGAAAACTGGTAGGTGAGTTGAGCTTATGACGCAGAATAGAAAATTAGTAAAATTTTAGACAATGGGCGTGGCACCGCCCACTTTTAAATGAAGGTAATTTAAAAATCTTGCAAGCTGTAATTTCGCAGTCGTTGAAGATATCATGATGAAATTTGGCAGGAATGTTACTCCTATTACTATATGTATGCTTAATAAAAATTAGCAAAATCGGAGAACGACCAGCCCACTTTTAAAAAAAATTTTTTTTAAAGTCAAATTTTAAAAGAAAAGTTAATATCTTTACAGTATATAAGTAAATTATGTCAACATTCAACTCCAGTAATGATATGGTATAACAAAATATAAAAATAAAAGAAATTTTCAAAATGGGCGTGGCTGCGCCCATTTAATTTGCCTAGAATACTTTTAATGCCATAAGTCGAACAAACATTTACCAATCCTTGGGAAATTTGGTAGGGGCTTAGATTCTAGGACGATAACTGTTTTCTGTGAAAAAGGGCGAAATCGGTTGAAGCCACGCCCAGTTTTTATACACAGTCGACCGTCTGTCCTTCCGCTCGGCCGTTAACACGATAACTTGAGCAAAAATCGATATATCTTTACTAAACCCAGTCCACGTATTTATCTGAACTCACTTTGTATTGGTATAAAAATGGCCGAAATCCGACTATGACCGTGCCCACTTTTTCGATATCGAAATTTACGAAAAATGAAAAAAAATGCCATAATTCTATACCAAATACGAAAAAAGGTATGAAACATGGTAATTGGATTGGTTTATTGACAGAAAATATAACTACAGAAAAAAACTTAGCAAAATGGGTGTGACACCTACCATACTAAGTAGAAGAAAATTGAAAAAGTTCTGCAGGGCGAAATCAAAAGACCTTGGAATCTTGGCAAGAATACTGTTCGTGGTATTACACATATAAATAAATTAGCAGTACCCGACAGATGATGTTCTGGGTCACCCTGGTCCACATTTTGGTCAATATCTCGAAAACTCCTTCACATATACAACTACCACCAGTCCCTTTTAAAATACTCATTAATACCTTTCATTTGATACCCGTATCGTACAAACATATTCTAGAGTCACCCCTGGCCCACCTTTATGGCGATATCTCGAAAAGGCGTCCACCTATAGAACTAAGGCACACTCCCTTTTAAAATATTCATTAATACCTTTCATTTGAAAACAAATTCTAGAGTCACCCCTGGTCCACCTTTATGGCGATATCCCGAAAACTAAGGCCTACTCCCTTTTAAAATATTCATTAGCACCTTTCATTTGATACCCATATCGTACAAACAAATTCTAGAGTCACCCCTGGTCCACCTTTATGGCGATATCTCGAAAGGCGTCCACCTATAGAACTAAGGCCCACTCCATTTTAAAATACTCATTAACGCCTTTCATTTGATACCCATATCTTACAAACAAATTTTAGAGTCACAACTGGTCCACCTTTATGGCGATATCTCGAAAAGGCGTCCACCCATAGAACTAAGGCCCACTCCCTTTTAGAATACTCGTTAACACTTTTCATTTGATACCCATATTGTACAAACGCATTCTAGAGTCACCCCTGGTCCAACTTTATGGCGATATCTCGAAAAGGCGTCCACCTATAGAACTAAGGCCCACGCCCTTTTAAAATACTCATTAACACCCTTCATTTGATACCCATATCGTACAAACAAATTCTAGAGTCAACCCTGGTCCACCTTTATGGCGATATCCCTAAATTACGTCCACCCATAGAACTATGGCCTCCTTCCTCTTAAAATACTCTTTAATACCTTCCATTTGATACACATGTGATACAAACACATTCCAGGGTTACCCTAGGTTCATTTTCCTACATGGTGGTTTTCCCTTATTTTGACTCCATAGCTCTCAGCTGAGTATGTAATGTTCGGTTACCCCCGAACTTAGACTTCCTTACTTGTTTTACTTGCCATAGTTTAAGAAAAAATTTCCATTAATTTTGTAACTGTAACTATGAAACTCAATTATAAATCTGCTTTCGAAAAAATTCGAAAATTCGGGAAAGTTTGGAACTTTCTACTTGAAGTTCTCTCAATATTTTGAGTGGATCTTGGAATTGTTTAATTTTTTCAAAATATAAATTTTTTTTGATTTTTGTTAGACTCAAGCACTTAGTAAAATAAAAATTGTATAGAATATTTATGAATTAATTTTTGGGTGTTAACAAACATGCGTGCATACATAATGACTCGTTGCTCGTTAATCAAAGACTAATCCACTACCATGATTTTATTCCTACCAACCACAGTTTCACTATTAATGACCACTGCTTAAGATTTAGCTATGCACTATGAAACTGCTTCCGCTTTCAATGGAACGCTGGCGTGTACCAGTTTCATTGCCCCGCCTTAAACTTCATCAAGAAATATTTAATATCATGCACTTGTATTTGCATAAGATATGCATACTTAATAAAAATGTAATTTGATTCCTTCAGAGATAGCACGTTTAGCTAAACCACAAAACAAAACGCTCGAAAAATGCATCCATTCATTTCACAAATGAAAATAAATTGAAGTGTTGACAGCTTTTACCAAACTTCATTTAAAATGCAAAAATGATTCTATGGAAATCAAAAAATATTTTACCAACATTTAAATTCCTTTGTTGTAAGTGAACTTGTGATCTTTTGATTAAAATACTACCTACATATACACGAATAGACTGAGACACAAATTTACACAAAGCAACAAATGGGCAATAAGTTGAATGAGCGAGCTGGAGCTGGCTAAATAGCAATTTACAGCATAAACATCTTGTTTTTCCAAAAGCAACAACAAAAGCATAAATGCAAATAACATAAGCAAAAGCACAAAGGGCACAAAGGACATTTTTTATGTTGATATGTGTGTTAGAATGTATGTATGTATGTCGAAGTGAAGAGGATACAGGATATTTGCGTATGTCACGATGGCAACCAACCAAAGGCGTACTTTATTAAAAATTACTCGCTGCGGAGGAGACAACACGCTGACATAAAATTATTGCATTGCAATTGTGATACACACACACATATATATGTGCTTGCACAGTGATACACACATATAAATACATGCATATGTACAAGCATACAATTTGCAGCTGATAAAACAAATAAACAACAATAGCAATATGTGTAGATATAGCTATGCATGTATGGATGTATGTATTTTGAAAGAAAAGCGTTAGATCATATGCAGCAGTGGCGGCAACCAACACAAAGCCATTTGCAACAACAAATATGTTTTAATACAAAACATACAAAATTATGTTATGAATATTAAATAATTTGTTGTTATTGTGTTGGGGCGATGCCAATGTCATCAATTGGCATGCCCACATACATAGCCGCATATTCTGTCGCGCAAGCTTCATAGAGTAGTGGATGAGTGACAGTGTAATTTGAGAGAGTACTTTGTTATCTCACAAATTTAAATTACAAAAACCGTCAGAAGAGAGGCAGTATTAACACGTACCTTTCACCCTCTCAATTCTCCTCTCCCTCTTCCTGTCACTCTCTTTTCCTATCTCTCTCCATCTCTCACTACGACCCAATATCTCTCTCCCCCTCTCGCTTTCTAATTCTCTACCTCACCCTTTCCCTCTCCATATTCCTTTTTCTCTCCCACTCCCACACCCTCTCCTTGTCCCAAATGCTGTGCATTAACCTGGTCGATTTGTATGGACGAAAGTTAACCGATATCGCGCTATCGATTTTTCGTTAGGATTTGGGCTAAGGGAAAAAAGTTCCACTACGCATACGCATACCCACGCATCGCAGGCTCAAAAATTATTTTTTTTCAAAAAACTGTTATCGACAATGTTTTTAGCGGACATTTTTGGGTCGGTATACTTATGAAAATTTGTTTAGTAGGTCATGAAAAAAACCTTAAAAATCAAAACCACAAAAAATATTTCGCAGGTTCGAAAATTATTTTTTCCTGAGCCCAAATCCTATCGAAAAATCGATGGCGCGATATCGGTTAATAAATCGACCCAGTCTACGTGTATATTCGTATATGGCGCCTTCTCCCTCTCGCTCCACATATTCAACTTAATCTATATATCCAATAACTTTTAGATTTGTTCAATTCTTTCCTTTTCCCCCACTCGTAATTCCTCTCCTCTTCCTTTAATTTTTCTTATATATATGAGGGACATTTGACTGCTATAGAGTCATTTGGTAAACCATTCCCATATAGGCAAGGAAGTCCTATTTGGATAGCAAAAGGCAAAGCGTTGAGCGTTCTCAATATTTTCACCAATGGGTCTCAGAAGTAAAGACTTTGGTACCTCATTTAATTAATCGGAAAGCTACTTTACAGTAAGCAATCGCAGCAGGTATCACAGATATATCGCGAACTTTTTAGCCCAACCCCACACGATAAGACTCAGCTTAAGAGGGTTGCACATTATCTACAATATGCGATGAACACTACAAGACACCTAAGCTAGAATTACTTGGTACTAATGTCATTTGCTATTATAGAACTTAATTGTGAGCAAGCCAGAAAGAGGCGGGATTCTAGCTTAGATTATCACAAACCTAGGCAAACATGGGATCTAAATCGGTCTTGAAACATTTATTTCCTAAAAAGTGAAGACATCCCTGGGATATTAACATGATGCTGTCTTTTGGAACGACTTGAACACAGATTGATAATAAACAAAATTTGCTCACAGCGATGTTTACTAGAACATATTTCAGAGCTTCACTTCTTCATTATCTAACTTTTCAGTGCTGAGATTTGAACTCGAGTTCATCTACATTCATACTGGTTTAAAGGCCTAAACACCATAAACACTCAACCATTTCAATGCTCCGCTGCATGCTCTGTAACTTTTCTCTTACCTTTGCTTTTTGTTACTATTTCTTTAATACACACTATTCAATGTTACTGATTCAGTTCTTTTGAACGCGCCTAAAAATATTCCGCACAATTTGGGATTAAAATATGTAGTATATATGTTACAAAGTGAAAGGGGCATTTGCCTTAATACCTGTAAAAAAATAATTTCAATTTTATATCAAGATTTCTTCGTAAACGAAACACTGTATTAAAAACCGCCAACACTCTCAACCAACTACAGTCGCCAATCCAATATGAAAATATGAGTACCTACAAACCAAAATCAGCACTGGGCCTTCGAAACACTGGCGTCATACGAGTATATATTGCATCATTGTGGCGACCACATGTGACATTTTAGCGATGCAAATAAATAGAGCACAGAACACAGATTAGAGCCGCATTGAATAGAGGAATGGAATAAAATGAAATGAAATAGAGTGCTGGCAAAGAATTGAAGTTGTTGACAGCGGGAAAGAAGGCGTTTGTCATTGACAAAAGGATAATCAGAATACGTGCCGTAGTCGACAGTACAACACATGAAGACGATGAAGACTCTGATGAGTAGCATGTGCTTAGTACAGGGAGAGAAGCGTAAAATGGTATGTTGCATGCAACACATGCCAATGCAACAAATGGCAATGCAATGCGCTATGCAAACATCGTAATTGCGACACTGTGTAGGCGACAAATAGTCCAAATATTTGTGCAAGACATACAATTGAAAATGTTTATACATCCATACATACATATGTGTGTACATACATATGTTCAAAGATTGTATACATTTCTATATGGTTCATACATAACTGTATGTTTATTAAGACGTCATAAAACGAATGAAACCGTAACGGTAACCGGAGTCATTTGAAATCGTTTCATTTTTCAAAACCATGACGGAAGACATAACCGCTTATTGTAACTGTTCTGAAACCTTTTAACTTTTTAAAACTGTAACCGTTTCGAGCCGTTCCATTTTTGATTACCGAAAGCTTTTTTGCAGCAGCTTCAAAGCGTTACATTTTCCAAAGCCAAAACTGAACTCGTAATCATAATTATCTAATCACTTTATCATTCAAAACTGAAGCAAGAAAGCTGAACCTTCGAAACCGTTTTCAACGCCGAAACCGTAACTGTAATTGTTTCGGGTCATTTGATTATTCATAACGGACATCGTAATCCCTCTCACTTGAAGACGTTTCATGTTTGAAAACCCAAAAAACCGCTTGAAGCCCTTTTACTATCTAAAGGTGAAATTTAAGACTCTACCCGTTGGAAGTCATTTATTTTTTTAATGAAAACTGAAACCATTTAACTCTTCGTAAACGAAGTTGCAATTTTTGAAACCGTTTCATATTTGCGAACTAAAGTCGTATTCGTCAGCTGATTAAAATCGGCTAAATAAAAAAAATTGCATAAAAATTGTTTACTTTAAAATGACAACTCCGAAATCAACACCGTTTAAAATCGTTAGTTTACAAAGTCGAAAACGTTAAAAAACTGTTTAATTTTTTAAAACCGTAACACCCAAAACGCCTTAATTTGAAACCCAAATCATAACTGTTCGAGCCGTTTAATTTTTGTAGCCCAAACCGTAATTGCAGACACTTGAACCCTTTCATGTCTCCAAACCGATATCAAATTCGTAGGTATAGCCATTTGAAGCCCTGAAATTTTTCAAAACTGTGCCTTGAATCGAAATAACCGCTACCACTAGAAAATGTAAGTTTTTTAAACTGAAACCGTTTACAACCGTTTACTTTTTCATTAACAAAAAGGGATCTAAGTCACTTGAAACAATTTCTTGTTTCTAAATTGAAATCGAATAAAGCACAATGGTCATCCCTACTGTAACCGTATGACACCGGTAAACTTTAAAACGGTGATCGTAACATCTTTCAAAACTGTAACCGTTTGAAGCAGTTCAATTTTAATAAGTAAGGAAGGCTAAGTTCGGGTGTAACCGAACATTACTTACTCAGCTGAGATCTTTGGAGACAAAATAAGGGAAAATCACCATGTAGGAAAATAAACCTCGCGTAACCCTGGAATGTGTTTGTATGACATGGGTATCAAATGGAAGGTATTAAAGAGTACTTTAAAAGGGAGTGGGTCATAGTTCTATAGGTGGACGCCATTTCCGAATATCGCCATAAAGGAGGAGCAGGGGTGACTCTAGAATGTGCTTGTACGATACGGGAATCAAATGAAAGGCGTTAATAAGTATTTTAAAAGGTAGTGGGCCTTAGTTCTATAGGGCGATGCCTTTTCGCGATATCGCCATAAAGGTGGATCAGGGGCGGCTCTGGAAGTGGTTTTACGATATCGGTGTCAAACGAAAGGTGTAAATGAGTATTTTAAAAGGGAGTGGGCCTTAGTTCTATAGGTGGACGCCTTTTCGAGATATCGCCATAAAGGTAAACCAGGGGTGATCCTAGAATGTGTTTGTACGATATGGGTATCAAATTAAAGGTATTAATGAGGGTTTTAAAAGGGAGTGGCTCTTAGTTGTATATGTGAAAGCATTTTCGAGATATCGACCAATTTGTTTTATATATGTAATACCACGAACAGTATTCCTGCAAGATTCCAAGGGTTTTTCATTTCGCACCGCAGAACTTTTTCATTTTATTCTACTTAATATGGAAGTGTCACACCCATTTTACAAAGTTTTTTTTTAAATCTTGCGTCAATAAAGCAAACCAATTACAATGTTTCATCCCTTTTTTCATATTTCGTATAGAATTATGGTATTTTTTTCCATTTTTCGTAATTTTCGATATGGAAAAAGTGGGCGTGGTCATAGTCGGATTTCGGCCACTTTTTACACCAAGATAAAGTGAGTTCAGATAAGTACGTGAACTAAGCTTAATAAAGATATATCGATTTTTGCTCAAGTTATCGTGTTAAGGGCCGACCGTGTATAAAAACTGGGCATGGCTTCAACCGATTTCGCCCTTTTTCACAGAAAACAGCTATCGTCATAGAAGATATGCCCTTACCAAATTTCACAAGGATTGGTCAATTTTTGTTCGACTTATGGCTTTAAAAGTATTCTAGACAATTAAATGAAAAAGAGCGGAGCCACGCCCATTTTGAAATTTTCTTTTATTTTTGTATTTGGTTGCACCATATCATTACTGGAGTTGAATGTTGACATAATTTACTTATATACTGAAAAGATATTAAATTTTTTGTTATAATTTGACTTAAAACTTTTTTTTTAAGTGGGCGTGTTCGTCATCTGATTTTGCTAATTTTTATTTAGCACACATATAGGAATAGGAGTAACGCTCTTGCCAAATTGCATCATGATATCTTCAACGACTGCCAAATTACGGCTTGCAAAACTTTCAAATTACCTTCTATCAAAAGTGGGCGGTGCCACGCCCATTGTCCAAAATTTTACTAATTTTCCATTCTACGTCATAAGGCCAACCCACCTACCAAGCTTTATGGCTTTATCCGTCTTTGGGTTTTTCGAAATTTTCGATATCGAAAAAGTGGGCGTGGTTATAGTCCGATTTCGTTTATTTTCAAATAGCGATCTGAGATGAATGCCCAGGAACCTACATACCATATGTTCATCAAGATACCTCAAAAGTTACTCAGGTTATCGTGTTTTACGGACGGACGGACGACATGGCTAAATGAATTTCTTTTTTCACCCAGATCATTTTGATATATAGAAGTCTATATCTATCCCGATTAGTTTATGCCGTTACGGATTACCGTTATGTGAACAAAGTTTAATATGCTCTGTGAGCTCTGCTCAGCTGAGTATAAAAACCGAAAATATACCCGTTAACTTTGTAGGATTTGAATTTTTCAGATTTAAAACCGTAACTATTTGAAAACATTGCAAGCCCAAACTTTACAAGCTTAGTTCATAGTCACGTATGTACGTTTGAAACTGCTTCGTGTTTCAAAACCAATCGAATCTGTTACCATAATCTTCTAAAGTGTTTTATTTTTAAAATCGAGACAAAAGCCGCATCGTAATTGCTTACAACGGCAATGAGTGAAACCGGGTACTTTTGAAAACGAGGACCTATACAAATCCGTTTAAATACCGATTCAGAAATTTAAAATGCGAGCATAATAATTTTCAAAATCGTAACCATTTTGCGCCGTTTCAGTTTTGTAAACCTGAAAATCTTTAGAAAAATCGTTTGGGGCTGTTTAATCTTTCCAAACCCAATAGCGAAAACGTGTCTCCGAGAGACGTTAGGAAGTGGTCAGCGGGACTCCTTTCGAAAGCGTATGATTTGATCTGATAGCTTGACCGAAAGCGAATTGGTGAGCAGGAGCGGAAGCAAAACTCTTAAGAGCCTCATACCCATTGCTTAAAAATTCATCAGTTCCCTATCCCAAACGAACACATCCCTTACTCCTCCATAAGTGGTACGTAAATAGTGCTTATACCAAATGGATGAGTCGTAGTAGATTTAGTACTAATAACAAGTAACCCCATGTCTCGATGCCAGTTTTCATTCACATTCGGTAAAATTTACCACATTATGCTTAATTCAATCGAATTTTCATCAAGAGAATTAATTTTCTTTAGTAATTTCAACAGGAGAGACACTCAAGTGAACAAATATTTGGTAAAATGACAGATTCTCAATCAATATAACTGATTGTTCTGCTAAAAGAACAGATCTTGTGAGGTATTTCAACAGCGAAACAGCAGTTCATGTTATGCAAATACAACAAATCATCTTTAAGAGAGTCTCCCCTATGCTCACGGTGCTCATTACTTTGTTCTTACGACCATTGTGCGACAGAAATCTCTGCCATATTAACAGCCTTCCCTGTTATTCTAATGTGAGGGAAATACTTTTACAGTTTTTACTGGTATTCTTAAGTTAAGTAAGATTTGACTGTTGAAAACAGTTCATTTAAAACCAATAATTTTTGCGAAGTTGATAGAAATTTCGGTTGAATTGACTCTTAGTTTCGATTGATTTTACAAGCTTTTTTTTAAGTGTAAGGATAACTGGATTTCATTAAACTGGGAATATTCTACTGAGCTCCTTGGCGTCACTCCTTGGCCCAAAAATTACAGAGAACGATCCTCGAATTGCAGTGTAAACGCTGATCAGGTAGCTTTCAGCTTTCAAGGGTACCCCTAGCTCTACACATATGCGAAGCTCTCCAGCTTACTATAGAGCATCCGCGCCCTTTCCCCCTACGTCGGTATATAAGTTTTAAAGATACTAGATACATTTAGGTACCTGTCTTCTTATATTAAAATCGAAGCTCGAACTGGAACGGAACCTAAGGAATTTTGAAAAAACGAAGGAAACCTTGCAATGATGAAACCGGAACGTTATTTTGAGTCGGCTCCATTCCTTGGCCCCAAGCAGCTTAACATCTTGCAAGCTTTAGTTATACATACATATGTAAGTACATACTACATACCTACGTGTATACGTAATAAAGCAAATATGTTTTTGTGTTAAATGTGGCTTTTAGCCAAGCATGAGTGAATGCACTTTGGTTTTATTTGCCCGATTGCTTGATTTGTGTGGGAGCAAGACGTGCTTGCCTCATGCATATATGCAACATTCAGCATCATAACAAATTGTCAAATGCGCATTAAGGATTTATTGTTGTTTTGTATCCTTTTGTCAAGTTTTTGTGAGTATAGGTTAGAAATTTTGAAATATTTTTGTAATTAAACAAAATCTGTACAAATACCTACTCGGTTGAATGCAAAGTATGCAAATATTTCTGTATTAAATAAAAATAAAGGCAGATATTTTTTTCAACATACTTGTGCCATTGATTTCTCCGTATATTAAGGAATGCGTTGAGAACTAATGAATCTCAAAGGATCAGCGTATACTTTTTTTCCTAATCTTGTTTTCTTTGCGGGTTGAGATCAAACTGCCTTATGCACCATAATGGCCCGTCATCGCAGCAACCGTGCGTCCGTCGACTTAAAAACATGCCTTTTAAGAACCGTCACTCACCTCGGACCGCTTCCGATTTGCTTTCGGCTGGCGTTTTCATATAAGGATGTATAACTCTGTGCGGCGTTCAGCTATTGAGTTGACATCGAGTTTGGAGTTGTTGGTGCTGACACACTATTTCGTGCTAACATGACTCAATATGGTGCCAGGATTCGTTCTCTTCTCAACCAACGTGACAGTAGGACTTTTAGCTATCACATTCATCCAGAGTAAACTTGTGTCTTCCATAACAGTATTTTTCTCGATTTTCCACAAGAGACTTCAAAAGACACTTTAGGCGTCAGGAAGCTTATAAGATAGAATGCTTATGTAGAAGTAAAGTGATAGTCCCCGCCGAGTGTTTGGTAAGCTCACTCGTGATCTTTCTATACACGTGCAGACCGCAGGTCACCAGCGAAACTTAGGCCGCAATCGCGTTGAAGACAACTTTCGATTGTACCAACAATCGGCTGGGATTTTCGACCAGATTCTTAATACTCTGACAATCATAGCACTGGATAGATTATCATTCGTTGCATTTTTTATCATGACATCTGCTTGGATGATGCTCACACAAAAATCGAGCAATCCATGAACTAGTTAACGCGTTCACTTCCAAAGATAATCTACTATCCCTAGACCTCTCTTGAGTTAATGATTAACAAGAAGCTTGCACTGTGGAAGTTGTCGGGTTACAATGATCTTTCCGGTCCAAAATAAAGTCGAAGCTGGTAGGAAATCTGGAATGTCCAATTAGACACTTTGCCCGCATTATCAAGAGCCTGTATGTCAAGGGAGGTGTTGCCCGTTGTACTAACGTACTAACATTCCGGTAATGTTCTCTATGTACAGTGCGGGAGTGGCTTTATGTCCACTTCAAATTATCACAAAGTCAATTGAAGTTAAGCCCATATGATATGGTCATAATATCAAATTTCAAATGGTATCAATATCAACGATATTGAAGTTATGATATTCTTGCTTTTTCGAAGTAGTCATAAACTCAACTATTTTTTCTCATGTGGCCATAAGGTCAATTAATTTGTTTCGCACCTCCACGTATTAAAATGTTAACAACTATTGAATTACAGTTACGTTTTATTGTTTTCGCCAAATTTCTTTCAGTGAATGAAAAAAGAATTTATTTATTTCAAATTTTCAGATACGGCGCTATCTTTCTTATATACTGGTATTCTCTGAGATGAGAGACGCTTATTGAACTAAAAGTTTAGATAACATTTTTAATAAAAAATCGCGTTATTTTTTCTTTGATATATGAAAAACACATTCCACTAAATGTCTAACCAGTCCTGCCATACCATAACGACAATCGATCTTTAGGCCAATGACCTTACGTCACTTTACCGTACAGCGCGTTCCACCAGTTCAATCGACTAGAATACAGTCCCATAGTGTAGTGCCCGTGGGTAGAATCACCAGCCCAAATAGGTACCCTCCCTGCCAAGCAAACGAGGTCTTAACTCTGGAAAGACTTAGCGAAGTTTGGTGGAGAAATGGTACTCGGTAAGAGCATAGCAGTTTTCTTAATTTTCTTCTCGCCTGTACTATAGGCCACTGCACTGAGAAATTTTCAGCCACTGCATAGATTTCATATGAAAATATTGTCCTTGTCTACTAAGTCGCTAACTAAATTGCTTCTAATGAAATTCAGTCCGCCTTGGTTGAGTAACAACGTTCGCACATCGATTTAGGTGATGCCTCTGACGAAGTCCAAAGTACACATGAGACGATGCGCTAGTCCAAAGCAGACTTTTTATGACCTTTTAATTATCTTTATTTGTTTGTAAAACATTTTGCACTTCAACTTAATAAAACAAAACCAAAGTGCTATAACATTTAAGCACATTTACGTAGAAGAAATATCCAAGTGGTGAATATGTTTGTGCGAGTTTCCATGGTATGCCTTGGTGCCACATCACCGCCATCAGCACTATAGCCACCGACGCAATGGCGTTGTTTACATAACAACAATAACAATAAAAACAACAGAAATGGAAGAACACAACATTTGCATTTCGCACATGAAAGTGAAAAGTAAACACAGAACGCAAAGAAAATGCACTTAAAACAAACAAAAATAATTTTAACAAAGTACAAGTGAAACAACAACAACAGTAATATGCCTACATCTACAACACACAATTTACGATTGCAAAATAAAGAAAGCAACAAAGATGCCAAGTGGTAAAAATTATTATGAAACAGAGAATTTTTAAGTAGCCACTCAAGGTATGAGTACACAGAATGAGAGCCTCCTCATGTCCCCAGCGACTAAGTGAGGCCAAGTAAAGTTGGTTGAAGGTGGAAAGGTACCTATACGACTGCTACAGTTGAAGCTTATTTATATGGATATGACGAATGTATGAAGTAAGACGTAATATGTAATGAGGAATTCAGGAAATGTTAAATTACAAACACGCACATAAAACAAACGTTCATAGCGAGGACAAAGATGCACCAGTTGTAGATGAAGATGATTGCGATGATGATGTGCTGTTGACTGTCAAAGTCAAGAGCGGAAAAGATGCATGGTGCAACGGTAGCAACAATCGTTGCATGATGATGGCAAATCAGTGTGTCTGCTTTTAACAAATAAATGACAACATCATCACAGCTGTCGGCACAACTTACAATCGGCTCATCCGGCATAGAGTGGGTTACGAGGGTTGTTGCAATAAATTTTGTTTTGGGGTTTATGGTTTAATTAGGCTTGAAAGTGGGGAATTAGTTTGAAATGAGTTCAACTTGTTTCTACGTTACTGTAGAGCTTTCTTAGAAGCGATCCAAAAATCGCATACGACTTTTGTCGGCAAATGACTGCATATCTTCTAACCTTTTTCAGTTTGACTAGTAAGTACTAGACGTTCTTGATATTCATATGGAAGCGCACTTAGTTAAGCAAAGGTCTGATCCCATCGATGGACATCTCTTTTCGATGGTTTATGATTTGACATGTGCACGACTTAATCATATAAAAATTGATCTAGTTTTTGACATACGTTTTTTACTTATGGTTAGCTTTTCATGGCAGAAATACTCTAGGTGTGTTTGACAATCACAGCTGAGCGTCGACCCTGCCTCGACAAATATTTGCTTAGTTTTTGATGTATTTTTCCCGGGCTTTGATGCCAAGGCCTTCGTCATGGAGGTGGCCATATATGCAACAATATGTTTGTTGACTTCCAGACTAGATTTAAGGCATTACTTACAACGAAAAGAGGTAGCATCTTCACGGGGTACGTTAGATCTGACGATATCTTTCAGCTGGATACACTACCTTTACGATATCTAAGGGTACGAGATCGCTAAAGAGATATCCAGAGAAATTTTCGAAATGGCTTAAAAAGGAGTCTGAGCGAAAATTTTGGAATATAAATGTGTAAACCGCCGTTACTTGGACACGGAACTTTTGGTTGTTGTGAGAGCTTACGTTTAGCGCCCGAATATTCGGCTAGATGAGCGGTTAAGGAGGCTTGCATCTCAAAAGAAAGCGGCAGAATGTGACGGTAGCATTGTCAGGAACTCTAACCAGCCTAAACAAGACAATTAGGTGGACCGTTACTATGGGATGTGTTGCATTCAAGAGAGAACACGGAATTTGGTGCGGTTTTATGGCTGAACATAATTTTTATGAATGATGACGGATAAAGCGTAGATTCCCAGGGTATGTATCCCATGCGTAATACGTTAGAAGGGCATGCTGCTCGTTCTGCGTCGGACTTCAATATACTAGCAAGCTTTAAGCAGGCAAGGTAGATGTGGATCTCGAGAACATGTTGTGGAAGAGAAAAAGGAAAATATATTTAGTAGGTGGCGCTGACCGGTGGATAAGGACCGCTCATATATTGAATTATATCATAGTTTTAAGTAATACAAATCGACTTTCTTTTCCCATACTATCAGTAAGCATCTATATAAATTTGACTATAGCCCTTGTAGAAAAAGAATCGAATAGACTGTAAGACCTTAAAATATTCAGAAATGCAGCAGCAACCGTTGCTTGCCTTTAAGCGGCCCATCATAAGCGTGGACATAGTAGCAATACTTGCAACCGACAATCATCATCGCCAACATCTCTGTCTGTCAACAATGTCCGCAACAAGCAATACCGAAGCAACTTCATCAACCGGTTGCCTGAGTTGGATTGTTTGTGTGTATGGCAAATGTGTCCACAGTTATGGGCCAAAACAAGCAAACACCTAAGACACAGTCACCACATGCACGATATTGTAATCAACGGGGGTCAGCAGGGAGTCAATGTTGGCATTGAAGTGCTCGAGCTTTTAAGTAATACGGCCAATAAATGTCGCTCATTCGTTGATTCGTGCTACGCAAAATTTCTATGAGTTGTTGAATGCATGAATGAATTAATTTGCTGTTGGCATTTTTGTTGATCTTGTGCTGTTGTTGGCCATTTTTGCTCGTTGCTTGTAATGTAGTGTCAGAATGTGAGGGCGAGCTGTGGACATTCACGAGCCTAGTAAATACGTCTTATTTTCTTGAGTTGCAAGAATTAGCTTCAAATTTGAAGTACGAGTTGTTACATGTCAAGTGGCTAGATACTACTGCTACTTGGTGTTGAGCAATTTTAGTTTCAAGTGTAAGCATCACTTGAGTTATGCTAATCATAATCATCTCTTCTACTGCAGACTAGTTTATTGCTGGTAAAAAAAAGATACTCGTACTATTTTTTGTATAAACCATTGCAAATAAATTGATGATAAAAATTAAAAAAAATTGTTTTATCGCTTGTTTTGTATTTAGGAAATTCAAAATTTTTTCTATTGCCGTATGAGCTATGCTTTAATTACATTTTATATAGGAAGCCATGGAAACAACTCAAATCTTAAAATTGTACATGATTACAACACTCTTGTGAATTTCCCAATTGATTCAAAAAAAAGGTAGTAGTAGGTGGAAAAGCACACCATATAGGCTGCCGCTAGGGAACGTCCTATCTCTCAGCTTAATCGTGAAAAACGTCTTCATCTTAATATTTTAGATGAGCGTACTAATTCAAAATCCCTTTCATGAGAAAAAACAATTAGAAAAATGCAAGAATGGTGAGAAAGAAAGGGATATGAATTGAGTGGAAGATACAAATACGAAGATGAAGGCCGACTCTCTTTCTACTCCTACTTCTTCCTTTAACAATGTTTCGTCCCATCACTCAAAAATTCTCATCAATATCCTTTAACAGAAGTCCAATATACTTGCAGTTTCAATAAATTTAGACCAAAGAGACACGAGTGTTAGGGACGTTGGTGCTACATTACTATTGAAAAGATGTTTGGTGTCACGTGAGGATACATTACATGTCGCACGTATCTTGGGTATGCCGGTGTTGATTCTCGATAAGTAAGAGTTTAACCTATTGCAGTATTCAGACCGGAGTTGAGCCAGAATGACGCACGTCTCCCTAGGAAGTCTGCTCTCCTCTATTGAAAGTTTCGCGTATCGAATCCTTTTTGGACGAGACTAAGGAGCTCATTGTATATTTCTGGTTCAATTGCCTGAAACGTTGTGTGAAACGTTGTCATAGTGCTTGCGAAAATTTGTCCATATATACCTGGGAAGCGGGGCGCATCAACTAGAAGTCTTATAGGACATATAGGTTTCTAGAAATTTAACAGAAATTGTTTTTTCAGCTTTTTGTTTCTTTATGGGGTTTATTTTCGCCTAAATATGTGGATAATGTTCTGATGTCTAATGACATGCTGTGGCAGTTCAGAGCATGCTCTTTTGACAGGCTTGCATTTTCTTTTTATTCCCATTTTATTCCGCTTTACTCATTATATTTCCTACTCAATTTCCAAAAGGTCCGAAAAACGGTAGGAAAGGCAAACACGAAGAGGAAAGGAAAGGGAAAAAGAAGACGAGCCTAGGGAATACGGAGACCAGGAAGAAAAGGAAAGAAACAAGAAAGGGAAAGGGAGCAATGGTTTCAATAATGGAGGGGGAGGAGTAGAAAAAGAATGTGAAAAAGAAGACATTGAGGAGGGAAGGAAGAGTTGGAATGAAAGAGAAATTAGAGAGGTAAGGAAGAGAATGGCAGAAATGAAGTAAAAGAGGTGGTAAAAATATAAAAGGTAATGAATAAAACGGGGAACAAAAGGAAAGAAATAGGAACGATAAAAAAGAACGAAATTAAAGGTTACAGTAAAATAAAGAGGCTAGGGAGAGCTCGGCAAGATAGGTAATTTTTAAGATAGGGCATGGTTCGACCACTTTTCGATAACAAATTGATACACCGATAGGTAAAGTTCCTAAAAGAAATCATTAACTTTTCGATAACAATTTAAAAACCCCGCGATAACAAATGGGTAGTATTCAGATAAAAAATCAATAAATTTTCGCTAAAAAATCTATAGCTTCATAACTATAAATTTAGATAACTATTTGATAGGTTTTCAATAATAAATCGATATTTTTCTTGATAACAAATCGATAATTTTTGGATATCAAATCGATTAATTTTTTACAATATATCGACAGGGAATTGATAACACCTTTAAAAATATAGTAATCGATAATTGTTGAATAATAAACGCCTATTTTTTTAATAAATAGATAACTTTTCCATTAATATCGGAACGATTTTCCGTCATCTCTTGCCAAATCGGAAAACGAAAATTTACATTGATGTCGGCACAACGCCGAAACCGGTTTGTCTCGAAACTTTTACAAGGAGTGACGGAAAATCGTTCCGATTTACATCAATTATCCACCCTGATGGAAAATCAAAATGAGTCTAACTCTTCTATAACCAACCGATAACACGTCGATGACAAATAGATAACACGTCCATAATCCTTCGCGATCAGAAAGATAACTGATTGATAACAAACCGTTAACGCTTCGATAACAAATAAATAAAACGCCGTCCTCTTCGTTTTTGACTTCTAATCAATGTTATATGCATTTAATGATATTTAGAGAAAGCACGTTAACTGGACAGCCTAGAAGCAGGAAAAATATAAATAACATTATTTTGAGAAACGAAAACAGAAAGAGATTCTGTAAAATATATATTTACCGTTTAAATAGTAATATAAAACAGTTGACTCACCATTATACCATACCACCCTAGACCACCTGAATGCGTCTAATAATGACACAAGTGTCCTTGCAATTTTCTCCATCATTTATTCCTGCTGTTCTTCGATTTGACAAATACAAATCAAATTCTGGTCAGCAGCACCCTTCAAAAAATGCCATGCATTCTTTCATATCACATGCTCTAATGTTCATATTTACTTACCCATATCCTACGGCACAAACACATATGCATTTTTATGTAAACGAATCTATTGGATAGATGAAAGACAATTGAATTGCCTGTTTTTACTCGCAATTAAACTTGAAATATATAACAATGAAGTATAAAGGTGGTGGTTGTTGTAGTACGGTGGCACATCGGAAATATGAGAGTGGCATTGATTTATTTGACAACAACAACATAGCATTATATATAGAACAACAACAATACGTAATTATGGCACATGTAAACAGCGCTATTAAATATGCCATTGAAGATTGCTTGCTCGATATGCTCAGCCAATTGATGCGAGTATGCACAGTGGGGGTGTTTTGGAAAAATGTGTGTCATAATGAAAGTTTTATGGATAACGCTTAATGGAAAATCAGAACTATATTTCTGCTATGAGAAAATGTATCTCACTGAATCGTATATCGCCTGGTTGATGTGCTGAGTCAACACAAAATTTTATGTTATTTCTGAAATTCTTTCCTTAAGATAAGACTTCTAAAATCTCGAGAGAAGTTAGGCTTTTCGAGTTGCTGGCGGCAAAATTTGTGGAGAATATCGGAGAAACAGAGTGATCATGGTTTAGTTGCTCTCCGCTCTACCAAATGCTCACTATCATTAAACAATTTTGCAAGCGAAAAAATGAGTCCCTCGAAGATACAAGTTCCGACAATTAGAAGTGTGTCTTCGTGAAACAAAATTTATTTTCTAAGATATGCTGTATTTACTTATTTGAGTTAGTTTTAGAAATATGTTATAAATATCCTTGAAGTTGGATCAATAGGGTTAAGATTAGCGAGGAAATTTGGAAAAATGGCTCAGCTGAATTCCATCTGATGAGGCTAAAATCTTTACAGATGTCATAACATCACAGTTTCAGTATTAGAAAAATCCAGATCTGGTTGCTTTTGTTCAGCTGAGTTTCAATGATCGTGCAGTCTATATTCACCGGATAGTTCAAACTCACTTAGCCTGAACTTATTTTACCACGTCACTGCAGTGATGCACAGAGAGTTCAGCTTGATTAGCGGTTACCTGCACTTTATTGCTACTTTCGATCAAGTGTTTCTGTCCTGAGGAGCTCTAAACTCTGCTTGACTGTACGGGTAAATTGGCACAAACGTAGGATTCTTAGATAGTAGCCATCGATGGCTACCTTATCGCTATAGTCCCACCCTAAATCTTCGGCAGCCTTATACTTAAGGAAACAGAAGGCGGCCGTGGCCTGAGGGTCTAGAAATTGTATATTATTCCCAAACGTGTTCCTCTGGGATTTTGATGTAAAATTTGGGTTCCGGACTACAATCGTGTACTAATATACTTTCGACTTAATGTGTTTATTTTTAGTATTTATTAAATATAAATGTTTAATAAGAAAAAATAACTAATCTGAAATCGGCTGTCCATACTGTGACGAATATTAGCAACACTAAGGGATACTATCATCTCTAAGCCGATACTAAGCAGTGACTGTATGCATCAACGATCAATCATTATTCTATACATATGTCCATACAAGCAGCGGAGAGAAACGCACAAACACATGCATATATCTGAGATACTCCCAAAAGTAGGCAATCATCGGTGGAAGTATCACTCACATATACACGCGCATATGGCTATGCGAGAAGCTATAATTGTGCATCTGTAGTTATAAAAATAAAATAAATGTAAAGCGCGATAACCTCCGAAAAGATCTAAGGTCGAGCTTCTCTTCCAATTTGCGTCGTGCCCCTCTTGATTTTCCCTACAAATTGGCCGGACGGGACCTACATATTTTATGCCGACTCCGAACGGCATCTGCAAAGCAGATGAGTTGTCACTGAGAGCTCCGTGATTATAGCTGAAAAATTTATAGCTGGTAAACAAGTAGTGAATATCTAGAAATAGAAACGCCTAGAAGTATGCGAACGAGACATCACAGAGTATAAAAGGAGTTAAAGCTGAGTAGCAGTATCGTTTGATTTAGCACGCTATCTGTTGAGAAGTAGAAGTGTTATTGTGAAAGTATTCTAATAAAGACCATTTTGCATTATTGAATATTGGAGTTATTTATTCAACAGTTTAGTGATTCGAACGTTAGCAGAAGGTTGCAAATAAGCGGAATTTCCCAAAATTCGTTACAATATAAACTTCTCTTTCAGCATTCATCCATGGGTATACCTATCAGAGTGATGCGTCTCTGACAGCGAAGTTATTCTTTTGACGACAAAATTTCCTCAATAGCTCTTGTAAGTCTTTCTAATTTTGGGAAAATCTCTCCTCCTAAAAAGTTAGAGATAGACCAGATGTCAGTTTCGTGTTCGTTGAGCTGCACTCATAGTTGCGCTCTTATAAACTTCTTACAACACGTTCGGAAACATTTGTTCCATCAATATAAAAAATTGCCCCACTGTGCGTCGCAGCGGCCTCTTTAACTGCCACTCAAATATCGAATCGACTACAATGGGACAGTCAGGAATGGGACGCGTAGTGTTCACATTTCCTTTTTTTGCATGCGCGCGGGCAATCAAAGTCAAAACGCATCAGGTAATAAAAATTGCAAGAGCCAAGTCGCAGCGACAACGACAGCAGCTGTGCTTGGGTTGACAAGCAGTGGTCACAGCGTCAGTAGATATCCTTTGAGCCAAACACCCTATGCTGTAGTGCAGTGCTGCTCACTAGTCGCTTATTTGGCATGTTGATGATTGCCTGAATGCTCAAGCTCTTGTGTCGCTTGTCTGGGTGCTTGGCTAGTTGGTTGGTTGCCTATTTGCACGCTTGCAATTGTCGAGTGGCACTTTGACGCTTTGTTCATATTCATCTCGAAATAATTACTTTTTGAATAACATTTTATGTGCACGTTGTGCAAAGGGAAGGGGGTTAGCATGAGGTCGCATTTGTATAATCAGCGAAAATGAAAAAATTACCTACCCGAGTTTAAAAGGCTGGCAAGCCTTTTAAATTTTTTCTTTCTTTGATATTTTTCAACTGTGCTTGGGTTTGGGGGGCGTTTGGTTGCAAGGCTTGTTACGCCCGCTCACATATGTTGTCGTTGTCGGTGCGGTTGTCGGCTGTTTGTTGCTGTCGCTGCAACAAAAGTGAAATTTCAATTTTAAAATTCAAGCAAACATCAGGTTAAATCTTCTATGCAAATGTTTAATTGTATAACGTACATATATATGTGCATATTCATTTTATTTGTAGAAGGTATGTCAACATTTTTATATGGCATATGCATCACCACCATCATTCATAAACATCACATCACTACATACTATGGTGGTGACATCGCGACGCGTCGCTTGGTGCGTAGAGTCAACATGCAAATAAATGCGTGCTGCATTAAACCCTTTTGTGCTTTTGGGCTTGCAAGCAATAATAACAAATACACAAATGCAGATGCGGTGACTGTTTTAAAGTTTGGTCCATAATCTTCTGATGAAACAGGGGTGGTCACAAGTGGGAGGCATTTAAGCAAGTGCGTTTAAAATAGTGATTCACTTTGATCGGCGTTGGTCTGAATAAGAAAAAAGCTGAGAATATATGCAGTGAAGAAGATATCAAAGAACGATAAATGGTTGGTATATAGTGAAAAAAAATTAAAACTATTTAGATGAAGCATAAACTTAAGAAGTGGAAGAAAAGGAGAAGGACCAATATGCATAATGAAGAACTAGCCTTTAGTTTAGGAGTGAAATATTCCCGCGGTAGGTATGCTTAAGCGACTTAAACAAAACCGTTCGCAAGACAAACGATTTAATTCAGCAAATTACTGTCCATAGTAGCAGCCTAACCAACAACAACAAAGCCCTCTGCTCCGTCCGCACGAACAGAATACAATCTTCAAGTTTTGAAGAACTAAAGATCATAAATTGCGCGGAGCTCAATGGGTATTTATAACCCACTTACTGCGTTTTATGCGCCGAATACACTCGGAGTTATAACGATATTAATACTACTGTACCAACGGCGAAGAATTTTTTCCTGAACCCTGAATAGTCCCGAAGCGATCCATCAAATAGTTCGAAAAAATAAAAAAAACATGAAAGTTTCGCTCGAATAGTAGCGTAATATTTCCATTAAAGTTTATAAAACACTCCCGAAATTGTGGTTAAATTACCCCGAAAGCCATTAGAAGTCTTTTGGAATTAATATCTAAATGATGCTTAAAACAATTCCGAAATTAATCCGAAATAGTTCAAAATTATCCTGAAACAATCTCGAAACAGTTCTGTAATGATGCTTAAAGATATTCGGAAACAATCCCAAAACGGTGCCAAATTATTCCGAAATAACCCGGAATGATTTTTCAATTAACCCAAAAGCCAGCCGGATGTTTTTTGAAATAGTCTCGAAGTTATTCCTAAAACAGTTCCGAAATTATCTCGAAAAAGTTCCAGATTATCCTGAAACAGTTCCGTAAAAAGGCTTAATCCCGAAATAGTTTTTAAATTGTTTCGGAAGCTAATTTGACGTTTTTTTTGAGAAAGTATCTAAATTATTCCAAAACTACTCCGTAATAGTCCCAAACCGTCCTGAAACAATCCCGAAATAGCTTAGTAATGGGTGTTTAAAAAACGTCGAAACAATCTTGAAATATTCGCAAATTATTCTGCATAATCACGAAATGATGCTAAATACCCGCGAAAGCCAGTCCAACTTTTTTTAAATATAATTTAAATAGTTCCTAAAATAGTTCTAAATAATCACTAAACAGTTTCGTTTGGCGATCATTACATTCGCTACAAGCCTCTGTGTGCCTGCTCTGCTTCTACTTACACACTTCCATTCCTTCCCCGTATATTGTCTGCATGAACCTACTCCACGTACTTAGATTCAATCTCATCTTCACTCCCATTCATATCGTCATATTTTTTGCCTTTACCATCGTCAGCATCATCATTCTCATCAACGGCTAAGTAAATATTTGCATAATGTCCACAATGTGCAACCATATTAATTGCGGCCTACGCTTATGACAGTCACACCACTTTTCATATGCAATACAGTCAGTCAGCCAGTAAGTTAATCAACCAAACTCATTCATACTGAGTCACGCATAAACTTTGACGATCTCAAACTCTTAGTTTCCTATAAACCCTCTTCCATATCATTTTTTTTCCTTACATCTCAGCTCAGTGCCTTTGTTATGATTTTAAATGCAATAATAACAAAATCTATTGTTCTTTAAAATATTTTGCATACATTTTCTTTTTTTTCAAAATAAATTGCACCCTTTAACACAACTGTTGCCTCGGCGCCTTCATACCACAAATGTCACTTCGAAATGGGCAAACAATAAAAAAAAAGTTGTATTCAATTTGAAAACAGTTGCGCGGTTATAATGTCTATGAGAAAATCACCCGCTCACTTGTTTCACCTCACTTGTTCCAACTGTTTGTATTTAAGAAATTCTTGCATATGACTTAAAAAAAATTATTTTTATACCCAGCTGTACTTGCTCTTTGATTAGATAACGGTTGATGTCAGGGATCATAGATATAGACTTCCATATATCAAAATCATCAGTATCGAAAAAATAATATTATTAAACCATGTCCGTCCGTCCGTTCGTTACACGATAACTTGAGCAAATATAGAGATATCTTCACCAATTCGGCATTATCTTGACCCAAATAGATTGGTATTGACGATAACCACGCCCACTTTTTCGATATCGAAAATATAGCAAAATGGAAAAAATTACATAATTCAAAACGAATACCGCTAGGCTAATGAAATTTGGTAGGTAGTTTTAGAATATGGGCGCGGCAACACCCACATTTAGAGAAGAAAATTTGAAAGTTTAACAAGTCGTAAATCAAAAGCCGTTAAAGATATTAAATTAAAATTTGGCAAAGACACTATCCTTGCCAAATTATATAGACTGAGTGAAGATAATCAAAATCGGTTAAAGACAACGCCCACTTTTCCTAAAGGTCTAAACTTAACTAAGTTTGCAATAACTCTATGGTATTTACCTACATTTGACAGATCTACCTCAATCGTGATATGGTTGAGCTAAGAACAAAACTTGAACAAATTTTGAAAATGGGCGTGACGTTCCTTTTTTGTTACTCTTTCAAAAATACTTTTAATGCCATAAGTCGAACAAAATTCGGTAATTCTATACGACAGCATGACACTCTTAATACACGTCCAAAAAAATCAAGAGAGGTATCAAAATACGCGTTTTGGATCCAGGATCGCGAATCCGAAAGCGGAGATAAAAAATATAGGCTCTGTCAGAGATAATTGGGAAAGAAATTGGAAGTTTTCATGTGGTTGTTGTAATTTTGATGATTTTGCTGTACCCACAAAAAAAATTTTGAACATAAGTGTTTTGCGCGGATATAGTTTGGGCTCCAAACCGGTGTTGGACCCACCCAGGGTAATTTTTTATTAGCGCGCCGAAAGCCGCCAATGCAGAAAGGTGTTCTGCGCAAAAATAATATGGATCCCACCAACGGTTTCAGAGCACTTCGGTTTTTCGTTAATATCTTTTGACAGACGCAAAATTTTTGACCGCCGCTTTCGGATTCCCGATCCTGGATCCAAAACGCGTCTTTTGATACCCTTCGCATAAACATTTTTTACATAGTGCAACTGCATTTTACCCGCTCAAGTTCATTAGTGGTAGCCGCTGTATCCTTTTTGCTTTTTTGAACGAAAATGAGTTCAGAATAGAACCAGGTATGTATGTATTATTGCGTAGCCTTATAACACCATTAACCTTCGGTAGACACACTTTTTTTACGTAAACGACATACTGGGGTAAGTTTCACCCCAATTCATTAACATGTTTCCACAAACAGAGTTAAAGTTTTTATTTCTATTTTTTTTGTAAGTATTTAGATAAAATAAATTTAAAATGAATTGTTTAATTTAATTAATTCAAGGACATCAAATAATATAATAATATACTTGGTTTTTATTGACATAAAGAAAATTTCTATCAGAAATAGGTTTTGCGTTCTAAAGAAAAAAACAATATCAGGAAACTATCTTGGACTTCAAAAAACTATGTAATTTAGAAATAAATAAGTAAATATACGAAAGAATAGCGAATTCATAAAAATTAGTAAGTTTACTTAGCTTAGCTAAACACTCTAACAAGTAAGACAATTTGAGGTTATAAAATTTATTCAATCTTCTTCCGCGCATTGGTAGCAAATCATAGCTCTATGCTCCTCACATATAGGTAAGTGGCAGCTAGCACAGGCCTTGGACGTCTTCCGGTCTTTTTTCTGTCACAAAACTCACATCTAACAGGTTTTGGAAGTCTTGTGTTGCGAGTTGCGCAAATGTCCTGCACTGATATTTGCTGTATTTGAATACGCAGGCTTCGTCTAATATGCGTAGACTCTAAGCGCTCTTTTAAAAACGTTCCACCTCGATTTCGTTTAGAGGACGACTTCTAGACCACATTGCCATATTATCTAAAATAAAATCTTTCCTTATAGAAATGGAATTGAAAAAAGATAAAAATTCACCTTATGGAAAAAAGTACGCGAACTACACACTGGGGTAAATTTCACCCACTCACTTTTTTAGATCTGCATAAATTTGGTGCTCACCAACTTCTGACGACTAACTGCCTGAATTCGAAGAGTAAAATCTGCGTTGCTAAAATACAGCTAACGGTATATTTCCAGATGTTAAAAATAAGCAAACAACAACCCAGCAAACATTTTGTGGGGTGACTCACACCCCAGTGTGTCTACCGAAGGTTAACCACACAGAGCAAACAACAACAGCGTTTCAAGTGCACCGCTGGGTATGTAATGTTCGGTTTCAACCGAACTTAGACTTTCTTACTTGTTTTTAATTCATTTAAAAAATTGCGACATATTGCATTTAAATTAAAACACTTAATCAAATTACACTTTGTGGCAAGATTGATTGGCTATTTGGATTCACATAGTTTAGCTATCAAATTGGTGGTTTGAAAACTACTTTGCATAGGCTAATTAAGCGTGCGTTGTTATTGTTTACAGCAAACGTTGCGCAAGGGTTTTTATAACTAACTTGCAGCAGTTTAAAATATGCAACAATTAATGAAGGGTCGGCCAAAATAAATAAAGTGGGAGTAAAACCAAGGGCCGGTGCGGCACTTGCTTGAAGTGTCCTTTTACAAATATTAGATCAAAACACCGTTTAGAGCGTACCCTAAGATACGATGAAAACCCGTAATCTATAACATCACGCATATCACTATCTACATTGCAAAATCAAGACCACATTATATGCCTTACAGCAAATCGAACTAGTTCCGAACTATCGCTGTAAGGGATGGTACTAGTTCTATTCTCACCCTTGCAGTGTTTTCAATTGCCAAATTTTAACATTGTAATGTTCAAGAAATGTCTACAATCGCCTTCCCTTGCAGACTTTTCTGATATCGCACGTTTTATTTTAAACTGATTCAACTCGAAATTTTGATGTTTTTAGATTTTATGACCCACGAAGATAACCAGCTGACGGGATTAAGCTGACATTTATAGAATACTCAGAAAGACCAAAATAGCGGATGCCTTTGAACCTTATTTTTATATTGAAACCCTATCAAAACATCAATCTTTGTTTGCATTTTCCCAACAAATTTAAAATCTTGGATTATTTCTGTTTAAAATAAAACGTGCGATATATTCGCCGCCTTTGACTGATATAATTTAAATATATATAACTCGGACTTAAGCATGATGGCACAGCTGAGGCTGCCAACTATTAAACCTGTAATGCGTAATCGTCTCTTTGCGTGACTGTCTCCCATATTTGTTGCAAGGTATCTAGCCTGTAAGAAAATCTCTACTTCAGAACTAGTGCGGTTATAGTGCATTCCGAACCACTACTAGTTTGCCATCTAACACTTTTAATGCTTTCGACTGACGAATTTAAGATGGCGATGTCCTAAGAGGTGGAAATTGTCCCCGCTGCATTCACTAGTTAAGTACTAGATAAAAATTTCCACTTTAGAACTAGTTCTTTATTGGCACTTTTTCAAAAGTTCCGAGCTAGTTTTTTTTCTTGGTACTATTTTATTGTCTCTGAACCGGTCCGAAATTTACATGTTGCTTCCCGTACGATATTATCCCCTTTTTGGATGGCTCCGAACTGGTGCGAAAGTGTGGGGAAAATAGGCGTACTCATAGTCGAAGCTCATTAAGCTGGTAGCAGTTTTTTTGTTGTTGGCCTATTTCTCAAACTGTACAAACAACTAGACAAAATCCAGCTACTAACAAACTAGTATCTATTCGGCGCTTTAGGTCTAGTTCCGAATCAGAAATTTGTATCACTACTTACTGACTTCCCTTCAGGGAAGCTAAGACCCAGCCAAAACTCCAAACAATTTTACATCGAGTTTCTATTCACAGAAACCTCCTAAAATAACATAAACGTTCTCTTCTTTCATGATCATTAGATGAGTTACATTTGAAGCTCACGCTGCTCTTAAAAAACATCTGAGAGAGCGAGACTAGTTTCGACAAGGTAGCTTCTTTTTTTTACAACGAGCTTTATTTTGAAATATAGAATAGCAGAAATTGTCTCCTCTTCTTTTTCCGAATCTGCTAGTTAAGGCGCGATAACCTCGAAGAGAATTTAAGGCCGAGCTTCTCTTCCAATTTGCGTTCGTGCTCCTCGTGATTTTCCCTACAAATTGGCCGTGACTGGGACCTACATGTTTTATTTCCGACATCCAAACGGCATCTGCAAGGCAGATGAGTTTCACTGAGAGCTTTTCATGGCAGAAATACACCCAGAGCGCTTGCCATACACTGCCGAGGGGCGACCCCGCTTAGAAAAATATTCTTCTAATTTTCAAAAACCTTATTTCTAAAATTTTGATGTTGCTTTGCCCGCGTGGCGAAACACCAGGGCATACGGTGATGGTAGCGAAGCACGCTACCATCACACCGACGGTGGCTGCCGTTTATCAAAACAAGCTAAATTAAGGAATAATTTTCGACAATTCGATAACTTTTCGGTAAAAATGGATAACTTGAAGATATTGAAGTTATCAATAACAAAAAAGAAACAGATAACAAATCGATAGCTAGTTTATACCTATTCAATAACACCCCTACAATAAACCGATAACAAAAGACTAACAAGGCGATAACTCGCCGAAAATAAATGTATAAATGTTCGATTGCAATCCGATGACTGGACGATAATGGTTGTTATCGATAACAAAACTTAACAAACCCAAAAGAAAGCGATAATAAGCCGTCCGGTTTCAGTTCAAGCTTCGGTTTTGGTTTTTAATATACCCTTGTCTTTCCTTTCGTTCCACCACTCCCACACACTACGCCTATACTTGTATTATAGATCTGAGCGGTGTACATAAACTGATACTCGTTACTCGCCCGATATATATAAAAAATAAAATAAATTCTAAAGTAAGAATAGATTCAGACTAATAAATAATAATAAATCCAAAAATTTTTAATATTTATAACAGTGCAGAAAACATAGAGAAAAGCAAAATTTTGCTGCTTTTACAGGGCGCAAAAAATTATTTTCTATATTTTTTGAACACCTCATAAGGTTAGTATGCAAACCCGAAGCGCACATTTTCAAATTTTTTTTACTCCATACATCATGGATCGCTTTATGAAACATACTTCACAAAACAGATTCATATTTGAAATCTACCACATATTTTACGCGAAAATTATCGTGATCCTATTTATCTTATATATGATTGAATTAAAGACAGCAGCTCTTGCCGACCTGAATACATGGACTGCGCCTAGTGGATCGTATGGACATGATAATTGTTTCGATTTTAAAGTTTGAAGGGTTGTTTGGAACTTCTATTGGGATTATGTTAGTAATGTTTCGATATGCATGTTTTCGTTTGAGCCATTGTAGAATTTGCTAAGTGAAGAACCTCTAGGAAGAAAAATCCTCCTCTTCAATTGGCAATTTGTAAAACAATTATTATGTTTGATAATAACGCCAGCAAATGTCCAGATATCACTCTTCCTTCACCGCCACTGTCTGGATAATATAATCATAGCCGTGTTTTTTTTACATGCATTTACATCCACATTTGCGATTAAAAAAAGCTTATCGACAACTACAAATAGTAGTAGACATGAGAAATAGTTCGCATACCAAAATTGAAAGTGAAGAATAGTGGAGAACCCACTTTTATTACTAATTTTATGCGCAACAATATCTAAGTGTAGATAAAGTATGCACTTAGCAATCTATAAAAGTATAACTGCATATGTATATACATGTAAAAAACACAGCTCTGATATATCTACGTGAATATGATTACTCCGAAAGCAAACTCATTCTAATAATTTCTTTCCTCATCGTTTTGTATAACCTAAAATAAGAGTTGAATTAACCAAAAACGCAAATCTCTTGTGACATAACAACATAAATAACAAACACATGATTTAGTGATAGTTGTGTGCAAAGGATCAGCGAAAGGATCACTAGAAAATTTACAACTAGGATTACAAGCGGCCTACCGCTGTTGATACATAACTTATACATATGTACATATACGAGTATGTATGAAAACGTAGTGAATCGTAAAAAATAGCAAAATTCAGTGGTGGCAAAAGTATGGAAACATTTAAGAAGAATAAGTGATGACGAACATGGCGCATTAATAGTGTGGCACTCAATGCAACTGGCTATAAAATTATATATAAACATTTACCCATATTTACGTACAGTAGTTCATATATATACATATGTACTTATAGCTTTGTTATATTATGCGAATCTTTCATAATGCTTAGGGGTGCAACGATTTGTGTGATTAGCCTGACACGCTTGCGCTAGCTGTTCTTTAGGCCGGAAATGGGCTGTACCGTGTTATAGTTTTCGGTGCCTTTCAGTTTCAAATATACGTTTTTTAATCATTACATATACATAAATACATGCATACAACATATTTAGATGTGTGCAATTTTGTTATAGTTTATATTTTTTGTTGTTATACAATTTTATTTTTGGGTATCCCTTAGGCGCGAATTTGGCACATTTCGATGCGTAATAAATTTTGGTTTCCCGTTTTGGATTATAATTTTTTTACTTAGTTTAATGTTATTGTTACTGACATCCTGCTGCTTTTTAATTAAGCATGTTTTACAGGGTTGATTGAATAGGGTGGCTCAATTGTGAACAATGTCAGGCAAGTAAATTGCGTCGGATAACATGACAAATTGTGTCACTTGCGGACAGCAGGGGAAAAGGATATATAAAGAGAAAAAGGATATATATTTAGATTTGACATAGGGTCATTGTGCGTATGTGTTGAAGGATAAACTTGCTAAATAGTAAGTGGATCATCCCGTTTTTATCAAATAGGGTTAAAATACCGGTGTTAAATCTAAGGAACAATTTTAAGTTTCTGTTTTTGGTTTTGAATAATTTTTGAATTAGATGAAAGGCATGTTTAGCGACGGGGGAAGGTCATACCTTACGCTCTATATCTCCAGGTGTGATCTAATCCAGCGCGAGCACTTTATTATTAAATCTACCCATGAATCTTAACTACGATCGCTGGGACCAATATTAAGGGATCAAGTAAAGTGCGAAAAGTTCAAAGTAACTTTCATAACGAAAAATAACACTATTATTGTAAAATAGGCGACTGTCGGCGATTTTTTGTAAATAATTAACGTCGTTAGTAATCTCGTCAACATTAATTATCGTTTAAAATTGTATTAATTAACAGTAAGGAAGGCTAAGTTCGGTTGTAACCGAACATTACATACTCAGCTGCCAAATTACAGCTTGCAAAACTTTTAAATTACATTCTTTTAAAAGTGAGCGGTGCCACGCTCGTTTGTCCACAATTTTACTAATTTTCTATTATGCGTCATAAGGTCAACCCACCTACCAAGTTTCATCGCTTTATCCGTCTTTGGTAATGAATTATCGCACTTTTTCGGTTTTTCGAAATTTCGATATCGAAAAAGTGGGCGTGGTTATAATCCGGTTTCGTTACATTTTAAATAGTGATCTGAGATGAGTGCCCAGGAACCTACATACCAAATTTCATTAAGATACCTCAAAATTTACTCAAGTTATCGTGTTTACGGAGAGACGGACACGGACGGACGGACATGGCTAAATTAATTTCTTTTTTCGCCCAGATCATTTTGATATATAGAAGTCGATATCTATATCGAACAAACTGCGAACAAAATTAATATACTCTGTGAGCTCTGGTCAGCTGAGTATAAAAAAGCGTATTTTGAGGTATGATACCATTGAAGTACTTTTTCGGATGTGAATACTTGTTTGGTACCGGATACTTTTTTATAAATGGGTACTTAATTATAGCCGGGTATTATTTCATAACTGGGATACTTTTTGTATAGTCGGGATTTTCTTCGGATCAGGGTATTTTTAAGAATCCGGTACTTTTTAAAACCGATAGTTTTTCAGATCCGGGACCTATAATTATAACCGTATACTTTTTCGAAAGAGGTCCTTTTACGGATCTGGGTATTTATATAGAAGAGGGTAAATTTTTAGTACCAGGTACTTTTTCACAACCTGGTACTTTTTCGGATGCAGGCTGAAAAGTGCGCGAAGAGTTTAAAAATAAAGCTTAATATGTGTTATTCACGCACAACGCTGATTTGAAAATTTTCTAGATCCCTTAACCTTAAAGTTGGAACTGAAAATTAAACTTGTACCAGAACTTAAAACGGCTCCGGAACTTTAACCAGAACTAGAACTGAAAAAAAGATATTTTTCCCGGACGCAAGAAAACCTCACTACGCCACTGGCTGGCATTAAACCAAATACAGCCGGAAACACAAACCAGAATTAAAGTTGGAATAGAAGCCGAGACCTCACTAAAATGGAATGCAGATCCGTAAGCAAAAAAGCATTCAAGCTAAAAATAAAACCGTTATCATACTCGAACCTAAGCCGAAACCAAAACTGCTCTTGAAGCCACAACGAACCGCAATCGTGTTCAGAACATCAGTCAAATCGGAACTGAAACTAAAAAAAATTATTTTGTAACTAAAACTATGCAAACCAATCTCAAACAGGTTTTCGGAAAAATTCGAAAAAATTTTCGAAAATGTTGAAATTGTTTATTTAGAATTTTTTGAAAGTTTTTGAGTATGCAGTTTTAAAGCCGAATGAATTTAAGTCTCAAAAACAAAAGCTTTCAGAAATATTAGAAAAATGTCTAACATTGTATTTAGATTTTTTAAAATTTTTTTTATTATTTCATAGCATATTAATCTCAAGAACGTTTTCGAACAAAAATCGGAAATTCGAAATTATTTGACGAAAATTTCGATCTTTCTATTTTCAGTATGCAGTTTTATACATAGCTCAATCAATTTTAGTCTAACAAATACAAGTTATAGTCTCTCAAATTCGTATTGGTCTTTGACAATGTTTCGTTTGTCAAAATCAACGAAAATTTTGAAAGACCTTTAATTTGCATTTTGTCACACTAAACTTTATGAGCTATAAAACTGCATACTCAAATGTTTCTGGAATTTTCGAATTTTTTGGAAAATATTTTTGTGATGGTTGGACTAAAACTGATTGGGCTACAAAACTGCATACTTAAAAAATTCAAAAAACTCTAAATAAGAATTTCGAAATGTTCATAAAATTTTCTTGTATTCTTGAATTTTTTCCAAAATTGTTTTTGATATTGGTTTTCATAGCTGCAGTTAAAAAATGTAAAGAAGTGTTTTCATAAACTATCAAAAATGAAAAAGAAGAATTAAATTGACGAAATTTGATTAAAAAATTGCCGCTACTAATTTTGTTTTCACTGCTGCACATTTAAATAAAGTTTAATTAAATAATAACTAATCAAAATAAATATCCTTAACTCTCTCAAATACTTAATATTTTATATGTTCATTAAATCAATCTTGTCACACATTTTAGTAAATGGTCATTACGCCCAAACACAAAATCTCTAAAACAAACAGAAAGACCCCATAAACCGAAAAGCAATCTCAGATGGATCTCATGGGAACAACTAAGCTGTGAGTATATAATGTCATTGGAATCATGCAACACTTTAGTAGTAAATACAAACCACGTAATGATGTCAAGCGCTCCACATAATCTGCAACATGCCACAAAACACTAAGCAGCATTAAGAATCTCAATGTGTGTATGTCACGTATGTAGGTGTGTGTGTGCGGTGTACTTGGGTTAGTGATATTAGAGACAATACACACTTTTGGTATAAAGCAGCAATGACAAGACGTACAAAACCCGAATTTTAGAACAGGATAATCATGAATGTTGCACTAAATACAAACATGCAACAAACACACACATACACATGCATACAAATATTTCTGCTTGCATTTACATACATGAAAATAATTGCCTACATGCATTGCTAAATCAGTGGGTATATTGCAAGCATGTCCATATTATGAAGGATGATTTCTGATCATTTTGTTGTTGTTGCAACTTGCAAGTTAGCAATATGAATGGCTTTTGCTTTAGTGAGTTTAATTCACTATTTAATCTGTCATAGATTGCATGTCTCTTAAGTCCTTTGTGTTGTTGTTGTTGTAGGCAAGCTCAAAGTACATATATGTATGTATATAAATACATACAATTTAAATAACGACTCTTATATGTTCATAATCTTATGCATGTCACATGCAACTAAGCCAAAAGTGTCCCTTATGAACTGTCACCGCACTTGTGTTGCACGCCCGCTGCCATCATTAGAACTTGTAAACTCTTGAGCCTATTTACGTTTTGTATTAAGAACTTTTAAGACAGCTTAAAGCAATTGTGTACATCATCAATCATTTAGAGCGTTTGCATCATAGAAGTTTCGTATATTGAGCGTGGAAACACAATGAAAAATGATTCGCACAGTATTGAACTATAACACTTACCTAATGCTGTTTTTTGAGTTCTAGATCACAACTTGTTTTGAAGTACAGCCATTTCTTTGTGATTGTTGTGATTTTGTATATGTTAGAAAAGCCTAGTTGGAAGAGATAAATGCGTGGTCAAAAGGCGTAGTGCGATGAGATCAGACTGTTAAGAAAAGTTCTCTGAATTTCGACCATTATTATCGGTCTATTATCGTCAAGTTGTCTGTTTGTTATCGGATTTTTATCACTGATTCGTCGGCTTCTTATTGTTTCATATCGGCTTTTTGTCGGCGGGTTACAGACGTGTCATCGATTTTGATCGGTATCCGTTTCATAAGATAACCATGAATCGCCGATAACAAATCGATAACAAGTTGGCAATACTCCAACTCGAAACTCGATAACTCTTTCGACATCAAATCGGTAACTTTAAGACAACAATTCGATATACTTATACAAATTTATACTTCGGTTAACGAACCGGAATCCTTTTGATAACATACCGTTTTTTTTGGACAACGTTTCGATATGGGAACAATAAGTTTTCGATACATACTTTTGATAATAATCGATTATTTTCGCAACACATCAATACAAAATTGGAAGCACTTCGTTAACATA
Source organism: Eurosta solidaginis (assembly GCA_029619165.1). Taxonomy (NCBI): domain Eukaryota; kingdom Metazoa; phylum Arthropoda; class Insecta; order Diptera; family Tephritidae; genus Eurosta; species Eurosta solidaginis. The sequence continues at coordinate 70,596 of JARSSU010021356.1, forward strand.
TTGATAACTTCACGATAAAATAATCGATAACATCTCAATTCTATAAAATTTTCGTTAAAAAACCGTTAACACGCTGATAAAAATCGATATCTCATCGATAACAATTTTTAAATTCTTGATAATATATCGATAGGTTTTCGATAAATAATCGATAACTTTCAATATTAAGTCGATAACTTTTCAATAAAATAGCGATATTTGGTAAAAAAAATCAGAAGCTCGTAATAATCTCTGTTATTGAAGGTAAGTTTATAATACTTCGACATGTCGATAATTCGTCTATACGTCATCGATGTCATATCGATAACAAACCAATAACTCGCCGATAAGAAAGGGATAACACGCCCGTCGAAAGCAAACTGATAGCTCAACGATACTAAACATAAAAAATGTATACCACGACGTCCGGTTCCTTTCCTTTTCTTTTCCTGCCTTTTCTTGCCTTTGTTTGCATCGTTATTTTCATGCATACCATTATCGGTATTGTCTTTATACTGCTCCTGATCTTCTTATGTTTCATTTTCTCAACATTTACTTATTTTTCTTGCCGTTTCACTTTTCTTGTCGTTTCACTTTGCTTTTATATAAGGACTTGTTTTTTCCGTCTTCGTTAACGAATTCCATAGAATAATTCTCACATGACGCCACAGTGCAGTAAGTACTTTTTACGCTTACATCCTTTATTGTATTGTATTGTATGTATTGTATTGTATTTTATTAAACATTTTCCAGATGCATACTTATTAACCTAAGATTACAATATTACATTAAATAATTTCAAATTACTATGCAGCATAGGAAAAGTATATGGCATTTTTTTATATTAAAGTTTAACATAGTTCTAAATTCCAGTCCTAGCTTTGGTATATTGTTTTGTGTGGGGTGTACAAAATAAAAATTTCATAAAGAGTTTTAAGTTATACATTAATTAAATCATCAAAGATATGAAAGAGAATCAATACTAAATATTGCAGCTTCCTAAGTATGTACGGTTTATAGGGTCATCCTCAGCATCGTTTCTAATTCAAAGTGATTATAACCAAAAAGATACAGCTTAACTTCTTTTTTAAATAAGTTGACATTTCTTATTACCTGTACAGTGGCAGGAAGGAGTAGAAAAATTTGCACACGACGTGTATGTGTAAAAACTTCTAAAGTGCGACGTCCCTAGTATGCGGAATTTGTACCATCGGAAGTAGATTTCTTCGTAAGTTGTAGACTTCCGAAGGAAAGCTTTCCAGGTAGCCACACCGTATAAAGAATGTTTTAAAACTTTGTAAGATAGAGATGTCGACACGGAAATATATCTAGTTTCCTAAAATATAGCATAGAGTGAGACCTATAGTTTGCACTACAGATTCGCCTTATAATCCCCTTTTGAATTGTTACCACTGCTGACAGCTTATTAGCCGAAGCGCCGCCCAGCATGTGATACATATTGCAGTTTAGATTGAAAATATTCCGTAGTAAACTGTTTTTAAGTGGATATTGAACATAACTTTTTCAGACGATAAAAGTGACGAGTGGTATATAGAAAGTATTTTTTTAGTGCATTAATGTGCTCAGACCAACTCAAGCGGTTGTCTATTATAATTCCTAGGTACTTGAAATTCTCAACAACTTCAACCCTAAAGCAGCTCTCACTACAGTTTCTATTACAATCAAAAGATCTCATCGCGTCACTTGAGTGCACGATAAATGGTGCATGTTAAAGCGAGAGCACACTGCGGAGTGAAATATGACATCATAACTTGGTTGTTCTTTGAGAACATGACTGAAATACATAAGTCTAGTTTTACTACTTACAATCAGTTTGTGTGAAGGCGAACCAGGTTCGTAACAAATGTACTATCATGGTTATGTCACATATTAATTCAAAGTAATTCGGTGTACTGTAACGCAATTGCAAGATCGTCTGCAAAGGGCAGTGGCCTTGCCTCTCAATGGAAGCTTAAATATTGATTAATATAGACCAAGAACAATATTGGACCAAGAACTGAGCCTTGGGGAACACGCCAGATTAACAAGCTGTAATCTACTGTAGCTACATTCTACTTTAACTTTTTGTGTTCTGCCCGATATATACGATTTAAGCCACTTATGCATAACACCGCGGAATCCTGCACTATATAGTTTATCCAATAGTACACCCCTATTGACCATATAAAAAGCTTTTGTTATGTCCACAAAGAGACCAGCACAACTTCTTTTTTCATCCAGAGCTTTGTAGACGTTGGTGCAAAAATCTAGCAAAGCGTCTTCTGTTGAAAGGTCAGAACGAAGCCAAACTGCATGGAGCTAAAAAAGCTTGCTTTATTTAGAAAATTAACATTCTGGTTTTAACAGCCTTTTCAAAAACTTAGATATGCCGAGAGTAGTGAAATAGGTCTGTAATTATTAACATCTTTTTTATCCCCTTTTTCAAGATCGGAATTACAATCGCAACATTTCAAACCATCGGGAAAAATACCCTGAGTAATGCTGGTGTTGAATAAGTATATCAGTATATCAACCACATTAAAATATATCTTTTTTAAATTAAATTGGAAATACCATCCTCACCGCATGAACTAGAGTTTTTTTAAGGGTTTTATAATGCTTATAATTTCGAAACCTGTGATAGGGTCAAAAAAGAAGCTATTTCGAGCATCTTGGCCCGATGGTAAATGGGTCGCAAACCGACAATTGCAGTTAGTTAATACTGTGTTCCCAACCGTTGTAAAGTGCGTGTTAAGTTTATTAGCTACTTCCACAGCATCCGTAATCGACTGACTCCCAGCTTGTAATGCTATTCGCTCATTATCTTTTTCACCGTTTCGATTAAGAAGATTATTGACAACTTCCCATTCTTTCCTAATATTACCAAGTGCTGAATTAAACTTGTTTCGAAAGAAGTTTTCCCGCGTCAGTCGTATGGCCTTATTGGTGCTCATTACTTATTTTGTTGTATCTAGTGCGGAGCCTTCTATTACTAGGATACTTAGCACACTTTTTTCTTAGTTGGTTTTTGAGCTTTATTTTCTGTAGGAGATCCCGAGTAATCCAAGGCTTAAGTCTTATTTCCCATATAGCTTTCAGCTTACATTCTGGATTCCTTAGTCAGCAAAGGTTTTTACACATCAATAGAAGCTGACCTGTTGAAACATGGAAGCAAAGAGTTTGACAAAAACCATGCATCAACTCTTTTTAAAATTCTTATCAAACGGGGTCAGACTCCTTAACAACGCATATCATTGTGACTGCAGAACTGGTTTATATAGAACAGACAAGATTTCATGATACTAACTGCAGATTCTGGTGCTAATCCTGGCTGCGCCCAAGGCTTCGTGTTATGTGAAGTGGAAGCCCGCACTTCAGGAACTGCATCACTTTTACTAGCTTCCAGTTCATCCCAGGTAAAACCGACCAGTGCATGCCAACAACTGCCTACTGTACTGCCCCCAATATCTTTGTCTTTTGGGAGCGAAATAGCGGTACGACTCAACTAAAGTAGATAACCGTTTCACGCATGGGTCTTAGCTTGAAGGAAGGTCAGTGGAGGGATTTCCTGTCAGCCGGCAGTTTCTATTAGAACAGCCAAGTGCAACAAAAGCCTTGAGTATCGGCTGCGCGCAGCTGAGGGTGATCTGGATTGGCTCGAATTATATTTAAATTTCATTCGAGGCACAGTTATATTCTGGGCAACTGTCACGAGGATGTTCATTTATTTTAATTCTAAAAAGGTTTAAATTAAATTTAATTTGTAAAAAGTTTCATTTGATTTGATAAATTTTTTTGATTTGAAAAAGTTTCGTTTGATTTGAAGAAAGTTTAATTTGATTTTAAAAATGTTTCCTTGATATGAAAGAAGTTCCATTTAATTTGAAAAAAGTTTCATGTGGTTTGGAAAAAGCTTAATTTGATTTGAAATAGAATTTATTGAAAAAAGTTTCTTTTGATTTGAAAAGATTTCTTTGATTTGAAAAAGTTTCTTTTAATTTGAAAAAGTTCTTTTGATTTGAAAAGTTTTCATTTGTTTGAAAAAGTTTTAATTTAATTAAATAATTTCTTTTTATTTGAAAAGTTTCTTTTGATTTTTAAAAATGTTTCTGTTGATTTAAAAAAAGTTTAATTTAATTTTAAAAAGTTTCGTTTGATTTGAAAAATTCCATTTAATTTAAAAAAGTTTCTGTGGTTTTGAAAAAGCTTATTTGATTTGAAAAATTTTCTTTGATTTGAAAAAGTTCGTTTTATTTGAAGAAGTCTTTTGATTTTAAAAAATTTTTTCAATTGATTTGAAAAAGTTTAATTTAATTTTAAAAAAGTTTCGTTTGATTTGAAAGAAGTTCCATTTAATTGTAAAAAGTTTCATGATTTTGGAAACAACAGATTTACAAAACGCATGACTTGAAAAAAGATTATTTAACCGGAAAATTCTTTAACTGCCTGAAATATATATGTTACGAATTTTGCAATCTAAGGGGTTTGTAGCGGCCATTTTTCCATTATTCATATTGGTTATTTATTCAACAGTTTAGTGATTCGAACTTAGCAGAAGGGCAAATAAGAG